>VSMD01091184.1:0-51806 GCA_008750895.1 Mirza zaza | reverse complement strand
AATATATATAGAAAAAATTAGCCGGGCATGGTGGCACATGCCTGTAGTCCCAGCTACTCGGGAGGCTGAGGCAGGAGGATCGCTTGAGCCCAGGAGTTTGAGGTTGCTGTGAGCTAGGCTGACGCCACGGCACTCACTCTAGCCTGGGCAATAAAGTGAGACTCTGTAAAAAAAAAAAAAAAAAAAAAAAACAAAAGAAGGCACTTCTATTATCAGCTACATATGTTAATGTTAGAGAAAAAAAAAGAGTAAAGAAAATAAAAATAAAATAAGGAATAAAAAATTAAAACAAAACAAAGCAAAACAAAACAAAAAAGAAGGCACTGCTAGGAAAACCCAAAGACAACTGGTAGATGAAAATGAGGACACTAGATAAAACTAAAGCCTATGACATAGCTACAGCGAACATTAAACAGAGCTTAATTCTTAGCCAGAGAAACCTAACACCTCACACTAAAGGACTTTTTACCACAGCTCCTAGTACCTGATACGCTTATGTCTAGCTTTTAACAAAAAATTACAAGACATACGAAAAAGCGGGAAAAAACCCCCCACAATTTGAAAAAACAAAGCAACCTTAAGAATAAAGCTCTGATATAACAGAGAATTTGGAATTATGGGACCAAGAATTTAAAATCACTATGATTAATCTGCTCAGGATTCTATGTTATCATAGAAAGGTAGTTGGTCTTCATCCTGGTTGCTGATGTAGAGCTCCTAAATCCTCTGCATTTTCCTTAATGATAGGATGATAGGAGCTCTAATGAGGCTACTCTTGGTGGGTCCCTAGATAGCTTTGGGTTGGGGACTGGTCATAAAAAGACCAAGCTTTATTATCAACGAAGCCTAGAACTTCCAGCCCCATTCCACCACAGACTTCCCAGGACAAGGGAGAGACTAGACGTTAAGTTAATAATCGATCCTGCCTACATGATGGAAGCTCCATAAAAATCCCTGAGCAATAGCATTTGAAGAGCTTCAGGCTGGTGAACACACCAAGGTGCTGGGACGGTGGTGCACCTAGAGAGGCATGAAAGCTCAGTTCCCCTTTTCCCATGCTTTGCCCTATGCATCTTATCCACTTGGCCATTCCTGAGTTGTATCCTTTATAATAAACCCCAGTAATAGTAAGTAAAATCCTTTTCTGAAGTCTATGCGTAGCTGTAGGAGTTTGGGTAGATGTTCTTTATCAAGTTGAGGATAACTACTCAAAATAATAATAGCAGCAAAGTATCAGGTGATTATAGCTTATAGATAAGTGAAATGTGTAATAGCAATGTTGAAGGGATGAGAGGGAGAAATTGAGAATATTCTGTTAAAAGGTACCTGTGTATTACCCATGAAGTGGTAGAGTATTATTTGAAAGTAGACTCAGATTAGTTGCAATGTAGATTGCAAACTGTAAGGTAATCACTAAAGATATGTTAAAAAGAAGTATAATTAGTATGCTGAGGAGAGAAAATGGGATCATATAAAATTCTCAATTAAAACCAGAGAAGACAAAAAAGAGTAGAAGACAAACAACAACAAAAACAAACCAAAAAACAAACAAGTACAATGAATAGAAAATAGTTACAAATATGGTAGATATTAATCAAAGGACAACAATTATAACTTTAAATGGTCTAAATGTACCAATTAAAAGACAGAGATCAACAGAGTGGATAAAAACAAAACAAGAGCCAAGTATGTATTGTTTACAAGAAACCCACTTTAAATATAGAGTTAGGTTAAATGTAAAGGAATGGAGAAATATGGCATGCTAACATTAGTCAAAAGAAAGCTGGAGGGAGTGGTGGGGAAGGGAAATTAAATCAACCTAATGGGTAATAAGAAGACTATCTGGGTGATGGGCATACCTATAGCTGGGACTCAAACATTACAAAAATTATCCCTGTAGCCTAAAGCATTTGTACCCCCTTAATATCTTGAAATTTTTTAAAAAAGATAAGACAACAACAAAAAAATTTATTTCCTTATAAAAAAAAAAGAAAGAAAGCTGGAATAACATATTAGTTTCAGACAAGCACATTTCAGAACAAAGAAAATTATCAGGGATAAAAAGGGCATTAGATAATGATGAGGGAGTCATCTTTCCAAGAAAGTATAATAATACTTAATGTATATGTACCTAACAACAAAGTGTCAAAACATGTGAGGCAAAAATTAATAGAACTGCAAAGAGAAATAGACAAATCCACTATTACAGATATAGGTTTTAACATCCATTTATCAGTAATTGACAGATCCAGCAAGAAGAAAATCAGTAAGGACATAGTTGAGCTGACCAGACCATCAATCAACTGGATCTAATCAACATTTATAGAATACTTCATCCACTAACAGCAGAATACACAGTCTCAAGCTCACATGGAACATTCATTAAAACAGATTACATTCTGGGCCCTAAAATTAATGTTAACTAATTTGAAAGAATAGAAATCACACAAAATATGCTGTTGGATCTTAACAGAATTGACCTATTATAGAAATCAATAGCAGAAAGATAATTAGAAAATCCCCAAATATTTGGAATATTAAACAATATACTTCTAAATAACACATATGTCAAAGAAGAAGTCTTGAGAGGAATTAAAAATATTTTAACTAAATGAAAATGAAAGTATAATTTATCAAAATTTGTGAGATGTAATGAAAGCTGTGCTTGGAGGGAAATGTATAGCATTGAATGCATATCTCGGAAAAGAGACAGATTTCAAATCAATAATCTAAGCTTCCATCTGAGGAAACTAGAGAAAGAAGAGCAATGTAAGCTTAAAGCAAGCAGAAGAAAATACTTAATAAAAATTAGAACAGAAATCGATGAAATTGAAAACAGAAAATCAATAGAGAAAATTAACAAATTGAGATAGTCCTATATCTATGAAAGAAATTGAATAAGCAATTGATAACCTTCCAAAAACAAACACAAAACACCAGGCCCAGATGATTTCACTAGTGAATTCTACCAAATATTTAAAGAAAAAATTATCACAATTCTCTACAATCACTTCTAGAAAATTGAAGTAGAGGGAACACTTCATAACTCATTCTGTGAGGCCAACATTACCCTTATACTAAAACTAGATAAGGACAATACAAGAAAGGACAACTATAGACCAATATCTCTCTTGAACACAGAAGCAAAAATTCCCAACAAAATATTAGCAAATTGAATCCAACCATGTATACAAAGGATAATAGACTGACCAAGTAATATTTATACTAGTTATGCAAGGATGGTTAATCCTTTAAAAATCAATTAATGTGATCCATCACATCAATAAGCTAAAGAAGAAAAAATCATATGATATCAATAGAAGAAAAGCATTTGACAAAATCTAACTCTCACCATGACAAAACTCTTAGCAAACTAGGAAGAGGAGAAACTTCCTCAACTTGCTAAAGAACATCCACAAAAAATCCTATAGCTGACATTATACATAATTGTGAGAAACTGGATGCATTCCCTCTAAGATTGGGAGGAAAGTAAGGATGTCCTTCTCACTACTGTTATTCAACATTGTTCTAGAAGTCCTATATAATGCAATAATAAAGAGAAGGAAATAAAAGGTGTACAGATTGGTAAAGAAGAAATAGAACTTCTGTTATTTGCAGATGACATAATTAGCTATGTAGGAAATCCCATTGAATTGACAAACAAAACCAGAAGCAAAACCAAAACAAACAAACAAACAAAAAAACACACCACCAAAACATCAAACCCCACAACCCCCTCCTAGAAATAAGTGATTCTAATGATAACAAGGTTTCAAGATACAAGATTAATATACAAAAGTGAATTGCTTCCCTATATATCAACAATGAACAATTGGAATTTGAAATTAAAAGAATAGTACCATTTATATTAGCACAGAAAGAGAAAGAGAGGGAAGAAGAGAAAAATATTTACATACAAATCTAATAAAATATGTAGAAGATCTGTACAAGGAAAACTAAAAAACTTTGATAAAAGAAATAAAAGATCTAAATAAATAGAGAGATAGTCTATGTCCATAGACAGGAAGACTCAATATTGTTAAGATGTTAGTTTTTCCATTTTTGATATATTACACAGTCAATGAAATCTTCATCAAAATCCCAGCAAGTTATTTTGTGGATATTAACAAATTGAATCTCAAGTTTATGTGGAAAGGCAAAGGACCCAGATAACCAACACAATGCTGAAGAAGAAGAAGGAGAAGGGGAAGGAAAACGAGAAGAAGAAAGAGAAGTAGAAGAAGAAGAAGAAATACTACCTGATTTCAGGTCTAATCAAGATAGTGGGGTATTGGTGAAAAAATAAACAAATAGATCAGTGAAACAGAATAGAGAGCTCAGAAATAGAGCCACAAAAATAAGTCAACTGATTTTTTTTTTTTTTTTTTTTTGAGACAAGGTCTTGCTGTGTTGTTAGGGCTAGAGTGCAGTGGCATCATCATAGCTCACTGCAACCTCAAAACCCCTGTGCTCAAGCAATCCTCCTGCCTCACCTCCTGAGTAGCTGGGACTACATGCATGTGTTACCACACTTGGCTAATTTGTCTATTTTTAGTAGTGATGGAGTCTCACTCTTGCTCAGACTGGTCTCGAACTCCTGACCTCAAGCAATCCTCCTGCCTCAGCCTCCCAGCGTTCTAGGATTACAGGTGTGAGCCAGTGTGCCCAGCCAGTCAACTGATTTTTGACAGAGGAGCAAGGACAATTCAGTGGAGAAAGAATAGTCTTTCTATGTTGCTGGAACAACTGATGCAAAAAGATGAATCTAGGCACAGATCTTATACCTTACACAAAAATCAACTCAAAGTGGATCATAGACCTAAGTTTAAAAAGAAAAACCCAAAAGATTCTACATAGGGGAAAATCTAGGTGACTTTGGGTTTGATGATGACTTTTTAGATACAACACTGAAAGCACAATTCATGAAAGAAAAAACTCCCAATAATTTGGACTTTATTTAAATTAAAAACTTCTGCTCTATGAGAAACACTGTAAAATAATGAAAAGGCAAGCTACAGACTGGGAGAAAATATTTGCAAAACACGTATTTAGTAAGGAACTTGTATCCAAAATATACAAAGAACTCCTAATGTCAACAATAAGAAAACAGGCCAGGCGCGGTGGCTCACGCCTGTAATTGTAGCACTCTGGGAGGACGAGGCGAGTGGATTGCTCGAGGTCAGGAGTTCGAAACCAGACTGAGCAAGAGTGAGACTCCGTCTCTACTATAAATAGAAAGAAATTAATTGGCCAACTAATATATATAGAAAAAATTAGCCAGGCACGGTGGTTCATGCCTGTAGTCCCAGCTACTTGGGAGCCTGAGGCAGGAAGATTGCTTGAGCCCAGGAGTTTGAGGTTGCTGTGAGCTAGGCTGACGCCACAGCACTCACTCTAGCCTGGGCAACAAAGTGAGACTCTGTCTCAAAAACAAAACAAAACAAACAATAAGAAAACAAACAACCCAGTTAAAAGGGGGGCAAAGAATCCAAACAGACCCCTCACCAAAAAAGATAGAGATGGCACATAAGCATATAAAATGATTCTTAGCATTGTGTGCCATTAGAGAAGTCCATATTAAAGCAACAATTACACACCTATTAGAATGGGTAAAATCCAGAATGCTCACAATACCCAATGCTGGTGAGAATGTGAAGCAACAGGAACGCTCAGTTCTTGGTGGTGGGAATGCAAAATGGTATAGCCACTTTGGATGACATTTGGGCAGTTCCTTACAAAGCTAAACAGGTTTACTATATGAATCATCCATTTAATGTAGCAAGTTGAAAACCTATGTTCACACAAAAACCTGTACACAAACGTTTACTGCAGCTTTATCCATAACTTCCCCAAACTGGAAGCAACCAAGATTTTCTTCAATAGGTGAATGGATTAACAAACTGTGGCACATCCAGACAATGGAATCTCATTCAGTAATAAAAAGAAATGAGCTATCCAGGCACAAAAAGACATGGTGGAATCTAAACACGCTAAATGAAAAAAGTCAGTCTGAAAAGGCTATATGCTGTATGATTCCAATTATATGACATTCTGGAAAAGGCCAAACTATAGACACAGTAAACAAATCAGCAGTTTCCAGGGTTTCAGGATTAAGGGTGCAGGGATGAATAGGTGGAGCACAGGGGATTTGGGGGGCAGTGAAATTATTCTGTATGATGTTATAACGGTGGATACGTGGCATTATACATTCGTCAAGACCCATAGATTGTACAACACCAAGAGTAAACCCTAATGTAAAGTGTAGACTTTAGCTCATAATAATGTATCAATATTGGCTCATCAGTTGTAACAAATATACCATACTAATGCAATATATTAATAATAGGGGAATCTGTGGTGGGGGAAGAGGGGAGAACGTGGGAAATCTCTGAACTATATGCTCAATTTTTCTGTAAATGAAATCTATTTTTTTCAATGCACGTTTGTTCATTCACTCGGTAAATATTTATTGAGTGCCACCCATGAGTAGGACTGTTGTAGGTGTTGTTGGAGAGAGTGCTACGGATGTACACCCCAGGAGTAAAAAGAAAAAGTCTCAGGGCCACCCCACAGCTCCTTAAGCCAAACAAAAGATAAATCAGTCACCTGAGAAGAGCTGGCCTCACAGATCGTTCAGTAAGGAAATTCCTTGCTAACCTCTCATAAGCAATGACATGCAAATTGTACCTGTGTCGAGCACCTAAACCTAAAGCCTATCCAGTTCCACACTGATAATGAAGGACAAGTTTATCTCACAGGTAACAGAACTGGAGACAGGACAGAATCAGACATTCTTCCACCTTTCCAGGGACATCTTCATAACTGATGCTTCCTTTTTTTTAATGTAAAATGTCGATTTCTTGGGCCTCACAAGAATGTAACCACTACCTCATCACGCCCCACCTTTCTCCTTCTCTCTGTATGCCTATAAAATGCTGCAGGTTCCAACTTCCCCTTTGGAAAAACAGCCACAGCTTGTCTGTGGTTCGTGTTTTTCCCAGGCCTGTCCTCAAAATCTTGGTTTAATAAACCTCCACTGATTAAGAGTTTTCCTCAGTCACTTATGTAGGTTGACACAGGCCAAGTCACTGCTTGTGAGGCTTATATTTTTAGAAGTGGATAGTGGTACGGGCACAAACCCAGGAGTGAACAAGACAGTTGCAGAGTGACATGAAGACATAATAACCAGGTGCCTGGGAGAGCTATATCAGACAAGGTGAGGACAGCCTCCCTCCACTGAGGACATATGGGCTGAGACCTGAACAACAGGGGGCCTGGGGCCCGGAGTTGCAAGTGGGCCAGGCTGGAAGAAGAGCAAATGCTAAAGTCCAAAAGGCCCTGGGGCAGGCTCCGGCCAGGGAAGGAAAGGAAGGAGTCCATCGTAGAATCACAGATGACTTGTACTCGTGGGTTTGAGCGGTGGGCTGGATGTTGGTATCAAGAATTGACATGGGAAAGATAGAGACAGAAACCGTCTAGGGGTGAAGGATGGAAATCAAATGTCAAGACTGCAGTGAGAGAACCCTAAGGCCTGTGGTTGGGCACAGCGAGGTGGGTGGCCACACCAGTAGGGAATGGGGGAGCCATGGAGGCCCACTGTGGGTGACAGGACCAGAACAGAACCTCAACTTGGCATGGGCATTGGGCGAAGGGGGCATCCACCTGTGAGAGTGCTTGGCACAGGGGTCAGGGCATGATGGAGTCCTGCAATGGGAGGGTGCCAGCTGCACAGGGCATGTGCGTGGACCTCACTCTGAGGCTCAGAGCCTGAGAGGACTGGGAGGGAATTCTCACTGGGACAGCATGGAGTGGAGTCTTGGGCCGAAGTGAGTTGGGGAGGGCAGCCATGCTGGGCAGGGGGTGGCAGGGAGGACAGGAGATCTGTCACATACAGGGGATTGGAAAAATGTAACTCTATTAAGGACAATGGGAGCTGGGGTTCTCATTGTCTGGGAAGGAAGTTACAAATATTGAAAGGGAGAAACTAGAATGAGTTTCTAGTGATGTGGGGTTGGAATTGGAGGCATTGATGTGAACATGTGATTTTCTATAGATAGGTAGATCCATAGACAGGTAGATATAGACGTATATGCAGCTCTAAATGTGTGTGTGTATGTGTGTGTGTGTGTGTATGTTTTCCCTGACTCTGCCCTCTGAGATATAAGTGTGTGTGTGTGTGTACACGTGTCTATGTGCATTTTTCCCCCAGCCCTGCACTCTGCAGAGCTTGACAACATTCCAGTAGTGATGGCCATGCCTAGATCCCACATCTTTGATTCTAAATATAATTCCCCAGTGAAAGAAACTGTGTTCCTTGGAGAAATGGCTGACCCCAAGATAGGGGCAGAGAAAGTACAAGGTAAGTTTGGAACACCTTATGTAGGAAGGCAAGGAAGTGCTCAGAGAATGATGGGGGCATGTCAAAAACACTTTGATTTTTAGGACTTCTGACCTCCAGAGCTGCAAGATAATGAATTTGTGCTGTTTAAGCCACTAAGGTTGTGATCATTTGTTATAGCAGCAATGGGAAGCTAGTACAGAGGGAGGCAGTTTGGGGAAAAAATGGGAGGTGAGAAAGGAGAGAAAGCAACTTTGTAGAAGGGTTGTTGCATGAGTGAGCAAAGGAATGGGGTGGGAGTTGAAGTGGGTCATGGGGAGCCAGGGTGGATATTTATATTTTTGTATATTCTTTTAATTAATAGATTTTCCTTTTTAGAACAGGTTTAGGTTTACAGAAAAATTGAGTGGAAAGTCTGGAGAGTTCTATATATCTCCTCTTAACCTCCCTCTGCCCCACCCAGCAAATTTCCCTATTATAAACAACTTGCATTCATGTAGAACATTTGTTACCATTAATGAACCTATATGGATACATTATTTGTAACTGAAGTCCACAGTTTACATCAGGGCTCACTCTTTGTGCTGTGAAATGCATAATGGCATGTATCCACTATTACAGGATCACCCAGCATAGTTCCTGTTAGGTGGGAACTCTTAGCAAGGTATGAGAAAGAATTCTCTACACAAGGATTAGAATAGCTTTAAAGAAAGAAAAGTTTGTTTTACTTTCCCAGAGAGAGAGAGAGAGAGATAGGAAGAGAGGAAAGGTCATGGCATATGAAAGAAAGAAACAAGAAGTGCCAGGCCTCAGCGTAGGGGATCAAAGTTCTTATTGGGGGTCAGAAAGGGTAAAAAAGTTTATTGCTGCAGACTGATAGCAGGAGACAGCTATGAAATAGCTGTGTTAGTTTTTCCTTCTTTTTTCTTTCTTCCCCTTGAGATTGGCTTATCAGGGTCCTTGGAATGTGGTCTTGTGGATGTGGGGAAAGAATCACACTCCTTCTATCTTCTCAGTTCTTTTCAAGTGCTGTGAAAACAAATTCTCAAATAAAACAATTTAATCCACAGGTGGTTAATCTTAAAGATGAGTTGAGCCACCAGTGGTTAACCAAACAAGGGGCTGTGATCTTTTTCTCCTTTTTTCTTTCTGTTAGATAGTTAATTTTTCTCTGTTAGTTTGTTAGCAATGCTGGCCTTTCGGTTCCACTGCCCTAAAAATCCTATGAGCTCCCTCATTCTACCCTCCCTTCCCCCAAACCCCTGGCAACCCCTGATCTTTTTACTCTCTCCATAGTTTTGCCTTTTCCAGAATGTCATATAGTTGGAGTCATGCAGAATGTAGTCTTTTCAGATTGTCTTCTTTCACTTAGCAATATGCATTTAAGGTTCTTCTATGTCTTGTTATAGCTTGATAGCTCTTTTTTATAAAGTGCCGAATGACACTCCATTATCTAGATCTGACACAGTTTATTTCTCATTCACTTACTGAAGAAAATCTTGGTTGTTTCCTGTTTTGGTGATAACGAATCAAACTTAAAGCTTATGTTCACACAAAAACCTGCACACAGAAGTTTATGTGTACAGACATAAATGTAAATATAGACACAGACATGGACATCTGTGGGCAGGTTTTTGTGTGAATATGAGTTTTAAATTAATTTGCATAAATAACAAGCAATGTGATTGCTTGAATTACTGGATCATATCTTAAGGTGTAGCTAGATTTATAAGAGACTGCCAAACCGTCTGCCAAAGTGGCCGTATTGTTTTGTATTCTTACCAGCAATGAATGAAAGTTCCTGTTGTTCCACGTTCTTACCAGCATTTGGTGTTGTCAATGTATTCGACTTTAGCCATTCCAATAGGCATGTGATGGTATCTCATTGTTGTTTCAGAGGGGTGGGTATATTTAAGATGGGAGATTATCATACATGTTCGTAGTCTACTGAGGATGACCCTGTGGAGAGTGGAACATTGAAAATGGGGAAAAGAGGAGGTAAAGGCAAGAATGAAGTCATTGGGATGGGGTGAGGGGAGTCCAGGAACACATGTAGGGAGTAGCCTTCAATAGGAGTAGGGACTTTGTAGCCTTTGTAACAGGGGAAAGGAAGGCAGAGAGTGCACAGTTATGGAGGCAGAAGATAAGAAAGTCCCTATATTACAGCTTCTGCTTTTGAAAGGAAGTATGTGACACTATCATCGCTGAGAGTGAGGTGTGTGAGCGGGTCACAAAGGGGATTTGTGAAGAACAGTCTAAACGTGGAGCACTCTTCTATATCAACGCAGTCATGATGGAAGGCGACTCAGTGAAGGCACTTCTCTGGGCTGGAGACGGCACTGATGCGGGTGTGATCCTTCTCTCCATAAACATCACACTCCTATCACTTTCTACTCTCCTAGAGGGTCAGTGGCAAGAGAACCAAATTAGGAATCTGGAGAACCGGATATGGTCTCAATTCTGGCATAAACTTGACATTGGCCAAGTTTACTTCTGAGGCCAAATGCTCAGCCCTTGCTTCCTCTTGGCAAGTCCAGCTGAGGTTCCAGAGAGCCGTACTCTTGATAAGCCACGAGCGTGGCCTCAAACGTGCATGTGTGAGGATGGTGGGGGCAGGTTCCTTCCCCCAGTCTCTGACTGAGAAGCCACAGACCATAGTTTGACCACACTTAGCCTCTGTTTTTTGGCAGCTGCCCTTCCTTAGCCCAGGCAGGTAGGAGGAAGTGTTGCAGGCAGAAGGGAGGGCTTACTTCTTCTGGCTCAACTGCTAAATGTCTCTACAGGTTGAGCATCTCTAATCCCCAAACCTGAAATCCCAGATGCTCCATGAGCACTTCCTTTGTGTGCTAAAAAAAGTTTTGGATTTGGGAGCATTTGGGATTTTGCATTTTGGGATTTGGGATGCTCAATCTTTGCTAACAGAGTGTTGCAGCATTGGCAAGCTCCTGGCATTGTATGACTAAGACCGAGCGAGGCAGCTGCCTCCATCACACACAACTTCAACTCGGGGGCTAAGCCACATGCACATGACCCTGTTTCTTCACCTCTGATTCTTAGAATTACTCACTTCCTTCCTCTTTCACACTTTTTTCAAGCTGGTGTCACTATCAAGGGCTTGTTTCTGCCCATATCCTCATCCTCCCAGCCTGCTTATGGGGAAGGGTCCAGGGCCTGGGGCTGTTGTAGTCCTGTGGTGTCCAGGCCATCCCTAAAGCTTGCTTGAGAAATGAGCTCAACCAGTACTTGAAGGGAAAGAAGAAAGGCAGTGAGGAGATTTGAGCTTTCTCATCTAGAACATGCTGATGGACCAAGTGGCTCCCAAAGTCTCTTGAGTAACTCATTGACTTCTGTGGCAATGAGTTAATTTTGCATAGATATTATTGAATGTGATTTAGTCAGTTATTACAGAAATGCAGATTCATTTTTTTAAGAAAACCTCAAATCTAACCAACTGTTTCTCATGTACCTTGGGTCTCCCAATGGCCAGTGGCCATCTGCTGAGAGATCCACCTGCAAGAGGGCCTCATGGGTTGCTAGGAGATCCTGCTTTTCCGGGGGAGTAGTCCCGTGGGCAGGCAAGAGCTAGTCAAATTGCCTAGACTTGGTCCCAGTCCTGGTGGGCTGCTGAGGAGCAGGGGAGTCTTTGGAAATAGTCCCCCTCAAAGGTCCCCAATCTCACTCCAAGGAGAATTCAGTCCATGTCCCCCACAGTAAGAACTGTAAGAAACTCAAAGATAAATGCCCTGGGGAACCCTCCAAAAATTGCATGGTTGGAGAGCTCTAAACCACACTCTGGGGACTGAAAGGAGCTATGATGCTTGCAGGAAGAGAACCTGGGCTTGGAGTTCCAATAAGTTCTCTGTGTAGAAGAGCAGAGCACAGGACACTTTCCAGGACCATTTTGTTGCTGTCCAAACCCCTTCCTGTCCACCTCTCGGGCAAGTGTGGCCTGGAAAAGGATTACATTTCTTTGCAGACAATATTAACTGAGCCCCTCGGGTTCAGAGCCCACATTGGATTATCTTATTTCTGATCAATTGCTTGATCAGGGAGTGATGAAGGACTTTCCATTGGGTCTAGAAATTGGGAAGGGGAAAAGGTGAGTATAATAAAGTCAGCAAAAGAATAAGGATTCAGTAAGAGTCAGCCTTAGGTAAGAATGCAGAAGCCTTGTGGGGAGAGGTTCATGGTGAATGGCTTTGGGGTAGAGGTTGGTGTGGTGGCAAAATGAGAGGGATTTCTGACCAAAGAACTGAGATGTGTGAGTATAGTGTTGAGCTTAACTGCAGGTGAGAGTTGGAGTTAGTGGTGGAAGTCCAGTGGTAGAATGTGAACTTCAGAGCAGACACCCTCAGGAGGCACTGTGGGAAGTTGTGGGGTCAGTATTGATTGTCATGTTGACATGACATGAGTCATGAGTGCTACTGGCATTTGGCGGACAGAGGCCAGGGATGCTAAACGTTCTGTGACTTCAGGATGGTATCCCACGATGAAAGTGGTTCTAAGTCCTCCAGGACTCTTGAATCCCTGGCTAGACTTTCATGTAGATGAAAAACCTGTTTGTAATTATTTGAGCTTAGAACCTAACTCTGTTGTACATTCAACTATACTTTTTGGTATGTGACTGAATGGTGACCTCCAAAATTCATATGTTCAAATCCTAACACCCATTGTAGGTATTTGAAGCTGGGGCCTTTGGGAGGTGATTAAGTTACAAGGATGGAGCTCTTGTGATGAGACAAGTGCCCTTAAAAAAGAGACCTGAGAGAATTCTTGCTGTTTTCCATGGGAGGGTGCAGCAAGAAGACCACTAGTCTGCAAGCCAGGAAATGAGCCCTCACCAGGGTTCTGAATCTCAGTCTTGCCCTTCTAGCCTCCGGAACTATAAGAAATAAATGTCTGTTGTTTTAGCAATGCATTCTAGGGCATTTTGTTATAGCAGCTGAGTAGAATCAGACAGTATGTTTTCGTATCATTGGATTTTCCAGAAATCTAACTGCTGTCTAATTGAGAGGAGATTGTACTTTGTTTTGTTCAAAAATTTATGACGAGTTCTCCACTTTGGAAAATCACACACCAGTAACACGCATGATAGCTGAGTCAATGATGGATCACCTCGTACCAGACTGCATGACAGCTGTGGCATTTGCGATGAGTCGAGATTAAGTGGAGAATTAGCACGATCCAATTCACAGGTTAACAAGCTGTCTCTCCTTGCTGTGCCTAGGGGGCTCAAGTGCAGTGAGGATGCTCTTGTAGTAGTTCAGATGTGGTGGAGTTTTGACGGCAGAGATGGATTAGAAATACTTAGGAAGATGAGTGAATCGATGGTGCTTGCAGTTTAGCTGTGTAGAGTGAGGGTCACATAAGGAACCAAGACAAACTCCCCCCAGATCCTGGATTGGGCACCTGTGAGATGGTGGTGCCATTTCCTAAGGTGAAATTTGTGATGGCCAATTTCAGGTATCAATTTGGCTAGGCCACGGTACCCAGTTGTTAGGTCAAACTCAAGTCTAGATGTTTCCCTGAAGGTGTTTTAAAGATTTGATTAGCATGTAAATCGGGAGACTTTGAGTAAATCAGATTATCCTCCATAATAGGGATGGGCCTCATCCAATCGGCCTTAAGAGAAAAGACTGAGGGTCCCTTAAGGAAGAGAGAATTCTGTCTTCAGACTCCAGCTGCAGCATTGACTCTTCCCTGGGTCTCCAGCCTGCTGGGCTGCTCTGCAAATTTCAGACTTGTCAGCTCCCATAATCTCATCAGTCAATCCCAATCTCTCTCTCTCTCTCTGTCCAAACACACACTCCATTGGTTCTGTTTCTCTGGAGTACCCTACCTAATACAGCTGGGGGTCTAGAGAGCTTGAGTGTTAGGGACCCTGGAGAAGTTTCCCGGGAGAAGTTTCCCGCTTCTGTGCTCCCAGAGAGAAGAGGCTTTAGACCAGCAGTGTACACACGGCAGCTGATGCTGGAGTGTGCAGAGGGGCTGCTCCAGAAAGACGAGAGGGCAGGGACGGAGGATGGCCGTGGTGACAACCTCGACATGTCAGCAACGGCAGAGGCAGACGAACCTGCACCTGAGACAGGAGAGGAACTCGCAGAGAGACCAGAGAAAAGCCAGAGTGCTGCCACAGCTGCAGAGAGAAAAGGGTTCTTGGAGGAAGTGGTTGAAAGAGTCAAAGAGCACGGAAATGTCATGAGCATTAGGCGCTGAACAGTTGTTGGTGACTTGGTTGGGTGCAGGTTTTGCAGGGGGGAAGGGCAAGAGACGTGGTATCGACAAGTCGTGCTGGGAAGGTATGGGACAGAGACAGCGTTGCCACTGGAGGCAGATGTGGGGAAGAGAGGGGCCTTGCTGCGTTCTTTCCTTTTTTCTACCCCAAATGGGGGGAGAGAAGACTCGAGTGCATCTAAATGTTGATGTAAAGGGAGGTGGAGGAAGCAGGAAACAGGAATAAGGGGTAGACTGAGGCCTGCGTGGGTGAAGGTGGCATCTGATCGTCCCTGATAGCTCTGACCAGGCTTTTCCAAGAACAAATGAAAATTTTTGCTCACGTTTTGGAAGTTTTCCAGGGTGACAAGTTTGATCTGAGGATATAATTCACTCGGTTCCTCTTTGGTGCAATCTGGAAACCAAATCACTTCCCCTGCCCTGGAGGAAATATGTTTTATAATTGCATAGTATGTTCTTTCATTTTACAAGTCTTTTTTTTTTTCCTTTTCTTCATCATTTTAAATCAGATCTCAGGTGCACAGAATGGGAAAAATCATAATCCTGCGTTCGTAACTTTCCTTTAAAATTGGTCCATATTTGTCCTGCTTTTAGCTAGTTATTAATTGGCCATTTTAAATCGTATACTATAATGGTATCCGTGAACCCACTCGCCCCCCAATACCTACATCTATGCCTTCAGCATCTTCTCCACCTGCCCCTCCCTAACCTGGGCAACCAGCGTCCAGAATGCAGTCCCTTGCCTCCTGGCTTTCCTTTTTATTTGCTTTATAGCATCTATGCATTCCTTAGTGCGCTTTTAAAATTTTAGTGGTTTTTAATGTGTAATCTTTTGGGACTGTATTTTTCACATACCGAATTGCTAAGACTCATCCTTTTTGCGGCAGGTGGCTGCCACCCACTCCACATTACTGCCGTGTGACATTTCATCATGAGACTAGACCATCATGGGGCGCAGAATTCTCAGATGGCTGCCAAGATTCCTGGGCCCGCCTAGTGAACGCGCAGGTTATTAAAGCAAGCGCTAATCTAGGTGCCGCTGTGATGGGATTTTTGCCGCTGCAATTAAGGTCCCCAATCCATGGATTTTAAGAAAAGCAGTTTGACCTCATCACGGGAGCCCTTTAAATCTGGGTCTAGGCCAGGTGCCAGTGGCTCACGCCTGTAATCCTAGCACTCTGGGAGGCCGAGGTGGAAGGATCGTTTGAGCTCAGAAGTTTGAGACCAGCTTGAGCAAGAGCGAGATCCCGTGTCTACTAAACACAGAAAGAAATTAACTGACAACTAAAAACATATAGGAAAAATTACCTGGGCATGGTGGCGCATGCCTGTAGTCCCAGCTACTTGGGAGGCTGAGGCAGGAGGATCGCGTGAGCCCAGGAGTTTGAGGTTGCTGTGAGTTAGGCTAACTCCACGGCACTCTAGCCCGGGCAACGGAGTGAGAGTCTGTCTCAAAAATAAATAAATAAATAAAAGTAAATAAATATGGGTCTAAAATCAGAGACAGGGAAGTCAGACATACAAAGCAGCAGTGAAATTCATGAGTTACTCTGAGATAAATTACTGTAGAAAGAACTTAAAAATCTCATTCCTTTGTTGGAAAGTTGTAGAGGCTAGGGTGTATAGACACCACATCCACACAAGTGCTGTGTGTCAATACTGCTTTTCATTGCCACGTACCATATGTTATTTAGAGATAAATAAGATCAAAATTAACATTTAGCGTCATAACGTATGCTCTTCTTCCATATTTGAGCTTTTGAGATCAGCCTGCATCTCTTGTTCCAGAACAATTGCTGCTTTTGAGGGGGAATTTATCCCTCCTTCACCGTTTCATGTGTCCCTCCTGCTTTGAATTCTAGTGACGTTGACCTCTGATATAAACATGGTTTGAGGTGTTTAAAAAAAAAAAACTTTAACAATTTTCTAATTGTCAAACGTTGTTTGCATTAAAGGTGTTTACATCATGACTTGCTATTCCATTTGTTGTGTCTATTTTAACATACGTGGCATTTTTGACAATTCCAAATAACTCGTGTCTCAAGTTGAAATTAAACTACAGTTTATCAAATAAAGGAACTCCTTAAGTGGACCTCACAGAATGCTAATGTGCCTATTTGTTGTTTGTGTTATATTAGAAATTATACTTTTCCATTTTAATTGTATTGCTGCCAGTGTTATTTTTTTCTTTAAAAAATTTCATTCTCAGCTCACTCTGTGTCCTAGAATGTATTCAGTATTCAAGTAAAAGACATTCTGTTTAAAAAAAAAAAGTTCTTGCTGGAGAAAACTGTCATGTGTGGAGAGGGTTATAAGGCCAGCAACCTCTGGAAGCTAATAGCCCCGGCTGACAGCCAGCAAGATATTGGAGATGTACTTATTCCACTGCTAGGAACTGAATTCTGCCAGCAACCAGCGAGCTTGGAAGAGGACTCCAAGCTTCAGATGAGACTGCAGCCCTGCCAACACCTTGATTTCAGGTTGATGAGACCCTGACTAGAGAATCCAACTATGACATGTTGAGACATTTGACCTACAGAACTTTGAGATGATGAAAGGGTGTTAAGTCACAAAGTTTGTTAGGCAGCAATAGAAAATGAACACAACCATAATTTATTTTTCCACTTTTTTTTTTGATGAACATTTGGGTTGTTCCCAGGTTTTTGTCATTGAAAATAGTGGTGCTATGAACATTCTTGTACATGGGCAAGAATTTCAGGTGTCATTTTAAGAGTAAATTGTTGGATCAATGGATACGTGAATGTTTGAATTTGTTAGAAAATGGCAAACTTTTTCCCAGTGTTCTTACATCAATTTATACCCCTACCAGCTAATATACAAGTTTCTTTGTCTATATTTGGTTCTATCTTAATTACATTGTGACTGAAAAATATGCTTTATGTGATCTCCATCCTTCAAAATTTGTTTAGGTTTCTTTTTATGGCCTACTATATGATTAATTTTTGTAAATGTTTTATGTGTGCTTAAAAAAAAGTATTCTTTAAGTTTTGGATGCATAATTCTCTATTAGGTCAAGTTCAGATCTTTTGTATTCTTGCTGAATATTTTGGATTAGTTGACCAATCATTATTGAGAATGGTGTGTTGAAACCTCTCCCTGTGAAACTGGATTTACCAATTTCTCCCTATATTTCTATCAGTCTTTGCTTTATATATTTTTGGGCAATTAAATCTTTTATCATTGTTTGGGGTTGTCCCCTATCCTTAATGATATTTTCTTCTTCTTCTTTTTTTTTTTTTTTCCCCCAAACCTCAGTACACATCACAGGATTTTTCTTTCTTTTTTTCCTGATCTATCTTATGTAGCCTGACTGACCATACATTTTGATTTGCCTAAAACAGTTCTGGTTTATATTACTTCTCTTGTCCTGATACAATTCTTTTTTTTTTTGTTTGTTTGTTTCTAAAAGTACTGAGTTTATTTTAAAGCATCACATCAAGTTTCAATTTCAGTAAACAAAGCCATATCTTTATTACATGTTGATTTTGGCAAAGAGTACAGACTTGCATATAACAGATACAATAAAAGTATTTTAAAGTAGGTGTTTACTTTTAGTAATAAAATAGTATGGAGCTCAAGTACTATATATATATATATCTTCTGTGTAAGTGATTTAGGCCATGCTTCTTGTCTTTAAAATTAATATTTCAAAAGTTGCCCCTTTTATTTGATACTTGTGATTTTTTCTGGAATAGAGGCATAAAAAAGATTCTCTTTTCTTAGATTAATGTACTCACATGTGCCTAAAATGAAATTAAAAGATCAGATATCTGAGAAATAGTGACATTTATGATCACATGTTGTTTTTTGGGGGGGGACCACTAAGATTTCTTTTAGCAAAAACCTGAGGAAAACTAACTTTGGGCAATGATTGCCAACCTATTTTACAATAATCAAAAGTCTGAG
Source organism: Mirza zaza (assembly GCA_008750895.1). Classification (NCBI taxonomy): domain Eukaryota; kingdom Metazoa; phylum Chordata; class Mammalia; order Primates; family Cheirogaleidae; genus Mirza; species Mirza zaza. The sequence continues at coordinate 33,307 of VSMD01091184.1, read as the reverse complement.
CTCAGTGAAGAGAATGCCATTTTAAACCTACTTATCTCACTTCCATGATATACACATGTGTATTTCACTAAGAGAAGAACTTAGAAACATGATTCCATTCTAGCTGTGTAGTTATACAAGGGACTTATCAACTGAATGCATCTATTGCTTTTTTGGGGGGTAGGAAGTCACCTATTCTGATAACTGAAATATGCAATTAAAGGCTATTTTTAGAAACCTGGAAAACTTGGGGTTCAGTACACAGAAGTTTCATCTACAAAATAATGGGAATGTTATAATTACCACAGAAATTACAATGTTTAACATATAAACATTATCTGCAAGTACTTTTTAATCACAATGACATCACATCAAAAAGGTACACATTCTTGTTCACTGAAATTAGGCAATTTTGGAATAAGAGACAGATTATTTCTCTCTCTCTTACTCTTGCTCCTCTCTCCTTTTTAAACTCCTCAATGTTGAGCTATAGATATACTTAAGCTGCAATAATAATACCAAAAGAAGGTGAAGGGTGTTTTCTTTGCAAAATGACTAAAGTACATAAACTGCCTTAGCAGATAACAACACTATTATATCTACTAAAATTTTATCTTCATTTCTCATTCTCCTCACCATAACGCTCACATTTTAATTATATATTCATTTTGATTGTGTGCATGTGAAAACACCAACTAATCTATTATTTCAACATTAAGCTTATTGTTTTTGAAGCCAAGATAATTTTGCTATTCTATAAAAGCAATGGAGACTCATTTTTCAGGAAGCTTAAGGCAGAATACTGAAGGTTCATGCTTGCTGCTTTGCCTGGGCTTCTGCTTCCTTTGAACCAGGTGGTGCTGTCAAGCCTAAAAAGGCATACACTGCATTATTTTCTCTGGCTTCAAAGAAGGCGTCATAGTCCCCACGGTACTGGCTTTCATTGAAAATCTGAGGTGGCAGGGGGTACCCTGTGGCTGGTCGACTGTTTTCAGGTACATTTTCTCTCATCCACTTCCGATTCTCTTCATTTGCTGCAATATCTTTTTCTTCAAATCCTATTTTGTTGGCTTCTAAGAAACCAAGCACATCTTGCTATTTCTTCTTAATCGCCGTAGAGCCAGAGGAAGATGCAATATATACACGGATCACCATCCTGGGAATAGCGGCTGCGGTTGGTTGGGTCCTGAAAAGGGTTGCGAAGCCTGATACAATTCTTAATAATATCTTTTACTCACAAAACTATTCTGATTTAGACAATTCTACGTAGTTATCCTAATTTTTTATGATATTAATATAGCAACACTAATATTGCTGGTCTTGACTTTAAGTCTGGGCAATTGTAAACGTATTTTTTCTTCTTCCTTGGTCTTAGAAATTTTTTAAAAAGATAACAACTAACTTTTCTAAAGTATTTGATCATTTTTATTTCTGTTTCTTGCAGCAACTCCTTGATGTGTTTCTCTACTTATTCAAGTTTTGAGGCCTTGCATGACTGAGAATGTTAGTTTCATGCCATGATATTTGGACAGCAGCTTGCTAGGTGCATTTCTAGTTTCTAAGGTCGTTTCCATCAATGTTTTGTTAACTCGGCTCAATTGTCTTCATGGATCTGTTGCTGAGGGGAGGTCTGGTGTCAATCTTGTTTTTGGCCCTTTGTATGATCTACTCTTTTCAGAATTTTCTTTGTCTTTGATAGTCTCATAATTTGCCATAAGGTGTCTAGGTGTGATTTTCCTCCCTCATTTTTTCTCTTTGTCATTCTATAGACCCTTTCATTCTGAGGTATTTCTATTTTCTTTTTCTCAATTCTAGGAAATCTAACTCTGCTATTTTTTCAAATATTTCCTTGTTTTCATCTGATTTTTTTTGTCTTTCGAGTCTTATTATTGGGATGTTAGCATTTGTATGTAAATCCTCCATATTTCTTTGCTTTTTTCTAGTATTTTCCACTTTTTTTGTCCTTTTTTTGAAGGAGTTCCTCAATCCGGACTTTCAAAACACTAATTTGTTCTTGACTTGTATCCATTCTGCTATTTATTCACCTCAATGTGTTCTTTGCTTCAACTATTCTATTTTTTATTTCATATGCTTGGTTCCTTTTAAATATTGCCTTATTACTGTTTCATTTCTCTTTATCTCTCAATAAGTTTATTAGCTAATTTTAACTTCTTAGATGTTTCCAACATTTTTGCTTCTGATGGAATCTATAATCTAGTGTATGCATGTGGGTATATATGTATATATTATTATTTTTGAAAATGGTTATACTTGTCGACTGTCTTGCTATTTTGACCTGTGAGCTCATTTTCCATGGAGGTGTTCAGGGGGTTGGCTTCTCTGTCAGGCAGTGCCTATGGGAGAAGGCTGGGCTCAGGTCCACATCAGCCCCAGGGAGACAGGGTGGGGCCACATCAGTCCCAGACACCCTCAGTCCCTCCCCACCCAGCAAAACAATGCCTCAGGTCAGCACATCATCTTGTGTCTCCAGGGAGGGGAGGTTTAGGAAGAGACACTCTTTGGATTGGAATCCCCCTGCCCTGGGGGTTGGGAAGGGGTGGTGTCAGAGAAGGAAACAACTGCCTGAGTTTGTTTTTTTCCACCTGTTTTTTTTTTTTTTCCCAGCTCCTCACAGGCACAGGACGTCTGAGATGCCAGATTTTACTCCTGGGACATGTGGACCACAGTTCTGAGTCAGCATCAGGGCCAGGGACAGGCCCTCAGTTTCTTTTCCGTCTTATCCTTTCCACGGCTAGCCCACCGGTCCTGCTCCTGACCAAAGCTCCCAGCCCTTCCCCACAGCTCCCTCTGACACATCCCGTGGGTTTTCTCAAAATTTTGTCAGTTTTCTCTCTAACGGCTCCTCCTGGGCTTATCCTGGGGGACCAGCATCTTGCTGATCCAGCATCTTGGTTCAAACTAGGAACAGAACCTGGATACACTTAACGGATATTTATGGAGTATCCATTGTGCCAGGTGCCACAGAACCCATGTCTGTGGGGTCTACCTCAGCAGATTAGACCAACTGTGGATAGACAGTATTAAGAAAAAAAACAATAAAAATAACAATATAAGAATAAAAAATAATGCAAAATTTAAAAATATAGTGTAACATCTATTTATATAGTATTTACACTGCATTAGGTACTATGAGTAAGCAATCTAGAGATGATTTAAAGCTGTGGTCCCCAACCCCAGGTCTGCAGTCCGGTATTGGTCTGTGGCCTGTTAGTGTTAGGGTGGAAAGCTTAGTAGGTGCTCACAGCGCGGGTAGAGAAAGAATTCTCGCACAGAGATTAAGATATATAAGTAAAATTTATTTTATCGTTTAGAAAGACAGAAAGATTGGGGTGGGTGAAGAGAGCAGGGAGACAGGGCGTAGCATCCCAAAGAAAGAGAAGGGAGATGCCAGCAGCAAGGCCAAGTGGCTTGCTGCTATTATAGTAATTGTGGTGGAGTAATTAGCAGGCAGTTGCAAGACATCAAGTTGTTAGTCTTTTTTATTTCTTTTGTTCTTGGAGACTAGCTTATCTCTGAGATGTAGTCAGGTCCATCACAGTGGATGTAATTTTTGCTCCTGAGATATGGTCCCCGCTGTCTGGTCTGGGAGCTTCTCAGGAATACCTTGAGGCTATGGAAACAGATTCAGAAGGCCTTGAGCTGGTGAGTGTAAAGAGAAAGATTTGCATTTCCTTTCTGGGCTTTAGAGTCCCAGCAGGGTGCCTGCTGCTTGGGACAGAAACAGCAAAGAATAGGGAGAACTCAAGATTGATCTTTAGCTGTTACTAGAAAATTGGGAGATTCAAGGCTGCCCTAATGTTAGGAACCGGGCTGCACAGCAGGAGGTGACGGGCAGGTGAGTGAGTGAAGCGGCACTAGATTCTCACAGGGGCGTGGGCCCTACTATAAACTGTGCATGCGAGGGATCTAGGTTGCGTGCTCCAGAATCTAATGCCTGATGCTCTGAGGTGGATCTGAGGTGGTGATGCTAGCGCTGGGGAGCGGCTGCTAATGTAATAAATGTAATAAATATGATGTGCTTTAATCATCCCCAAACCACCTCCACATGCCAGTCCCTGGAAAAATTGTCATCCATGAAACCGGTCCCTGGTGGCAAAAAGGTCAGGGACCGCTGATTTAAAGCATGCGGGAGGAAGTGCAATATTTATTATATAAGGGACTTGAGCATTATGGATTTTGGTACCCGTGTGGGTCCTGGAACGAATCTCTTATGAATACCGAGGGACGTCTGAATACAGACGACTCCTTTTGCTTAAGCACCTGGCTGAACAGGGACGCTGAACACTGAGGAAGGACGTCCTAAAGGAGAGCAGATTCTCAGAGAAGATGAGGCGTTGACTTTGACTTTCCTGTTTGATGTCTAAGTGAAATACCAGCGCTCAGAGGAGAGGTCTGGCTGGGCAGTCCTAGGCCTGCAGACGGTAACTGGACCCAAGGGAGTGGATGCCATCGCAGTCTCTCTCTCTTTCTCTTTTTTTTTGTTTTTTGAGACAGAGTCTCACTCTGTTGCCCAGGCCAGAGTGCCATGGCGTCAGCCTAGCTCACAGCAACCTCAATCTCCTGGGCTCAAGCAATCCTCCTGCCTCGGCCTCCCGAGTAGCTGGGAGTACAGGCATGTGCCACCATGCCCGGCTAATTCTTTCCATATATTTTTAGTTGGCCAATTAATTTCTTTCCATGTTTAATAGAGACGGAGTCTCGCTCTTGCTCAGGCTGGTTTCAAACTCCTGACCTCGAGCAGTCCACCCGCCTTGCCCTCCCAGAGTGCTAGGATTACAGGCGTGAGCCACTATGCCCGGCCGCAGTGTCTCTTGACGGAGGGCAGGCATTGGCATTTAGGGGTGGACAGTTCTTTGGTGATATTGCCCTCTGTCGGGCCTTCCTGCCCCCAGCCACTCAACATGAGTAACACAGCGTCCACCCCATCATTGTGACAACCAAAGCTGCCCTCACGCATTTCCCAATGCCACTTCCCTTTGAGAACTTGTAGCCTAGAGAGAGCATCTAGAATGAAAAAAGAAAAGGGCCTATGACCATCTCAATATTGAGATTTCGTGGAGGAAGGGGAGCTTGCAAAGGAAGCTGTGCAGTGGCCAGAGAGGGAGGAGAAAGCCCAGGGAAGAGAGTGTTTTTGGGGGAGGAGGGAGGCCAGCTGTACCGAGTCTATGGAGAAGCCATGAGAGGACCTTAGTGACGATGAGGCCAGTGGCGCAGGGGGAGGGGGAGGGGTGTGAGCCTGCAGGGGTGGGTCCGTGTGTGCAGACACAGACATTCATGCATGCTGACTGCTCATCCTGGGTGTCCTAGGGCAGCACCATTTAAAAAAATTTTAATTCTTTCTCCAACTGCTAAATACATGCTCAAAGAGATACAATTTAAAAAAAAAAAAAGAAAGAATGTAAATTTAAATATTAAAAAAAATAAAAATAAAAAAATAAAAAAATTTTAATTCTTTCTAACAAAGGTAATTAATTAAAAAGGCACTTACATAGAATTTAACTTTATCATTTTCATAGAAATCATACAAAATAGGAAAAAAATGGTCAAATTAAGATGGCTTGTCATAAGTTTTAGTTGAGAAAGTATTTTTTCTTGTTTTTTTTTTTTAAGGAATAAACCCAACCAATGAATTCTAGTAATGATGCCCTTGCTCTGAAAACTCCTGAGATGTGGTCTGAAGACTGAGTGGCAGCTTTGAGGGAAATTCCAGAAGGGAGTTTCCATGGGTTTTGGGGTTTGGGGCAGCGGCCACACACTGCCAGTCTGGGCATAGATGAGGAAGGGCAGGATCTTGGCCCTGAGGGCTTCTCAAGTGACTCTCAGGGTGAGTCATCGCTGGTACAGGCCTTTCTTAGTGGCTGCTGCCAACAGCAGGATGATCATTAAGTTGAAGATTAACCAGGAAGAAACGGTCCAGATGACTGAACTCTCGAGCCTGGTTGAGTCATCATCTAGCAGATTCAGCCATAAGCGGTGGGCTTTGGATGTTTTCTTTATTTTTCAGCCTGTAATTTCTTGAGTTGCTCCATTCTGTACTTCTGTGTCTGAGTCACCAGACGTGATTGATTCTGCCCTGTACTTACAGCTTCAACTGTTTAACAGCTGGTTTGACAGTTGAAGAAAGTTAAAACTCAGTACACACACACACACTCCAGATCAGTACTAATCCTTATTATGCGCCCTGGGCTGTGGACACTGCTCTATTTTGTTGTATCCTATCCCATCCCATCACATTTCTTTCTTTTTTTTTGATATCTATCTTTTTATTATTTATTTATTTTTTTATTTTAGCGTATTATGGGGGTACAAGTGTTAAGATTACATATATTGCCCATGCCCCCCTCTCCCCTCAAGTAAGAGCTTCAAGCGTGTCCATCCCCAAAATGTTGCACATCTTACTCGTTGTGGTTGTATACACCCCTCCCCTCCACCCCCCCACCCTCCCGACACCCGATAAATGTTACTCGTATATGTCCACTTAGCATCCCATTTCTTTTTCTTTAATGCTACCTGGGACTCACCAAATTAATTTCTTGACCCAGTTGCAGTTTGGAAGACAATGATTTGGAGGAAGGAAAAGGAACCCCCTGGACATTGTGAAACAACAGGGTGATTAAAATCAAAAAACGGCTGAGGTTACTTCTTAGGTTAAAATTAGCCATGCAAACATAATGAAAGTGCCTCTCTTGCAGGCAGCCCTGGCAGGTGACCCGGCTCACTTCCCCCACTCTTGGCCGGTGGCAGCCACGGCGGTGAGGTGGCCTCCTGACACAGCTGTGTGTCGGATGGGGGCCCCGGTGGTTTGCAACCTGCCCTGCCGAGCGGCCGGGGCGGACCGCAGAGCAGACCATTGTGCAGCCGCCTGTGGGGTTGCTTCGTCTCCTTGACCAGTGGGTCATGAAATTGATTTAGTGAGTGTCAGACATCATTAAGAAAAATAATAGGAAATGGAACGGAGTGGATGGAATAGAATAGAAAACAGCAGAGCGCATAATGCATAGTTAGGAGAAGTATTGCCCTGTTTCCAGCATGTGTGATGTATGTGGCATATGTGTGATGTATGTGGTGTGTGTGTTTGTGTGTATGTGTGCATGTGGTGTGTGGACAGTAGTTGTGGCAGGTGCGGGTGTGTGTTTGGCGTTTGTGACGTGCGTGAGCTGGGTTGCAGTCAGAAGTCAATGAAGCTTGAACTTTAGGTCCCCTGTTTCCTCTGGAAGCCTGACACCCATCGTGAAGTCTGTAATGCCGTATCCTTGTATGCTCCTTCTAAAAGAACGGACGGGTTGCATTCCAGATGTGGGCCTGTTTCTGTCTGCGACGTAGCGCGCTTCACTGCTGTGGCTCACAGTCAAACACGAGGAAAAGCCAAACCAAACCGAAGCGTGTGCGCCCACTCACTTTGCACACAGCAGCCAGGTGCCGTTCTGAGATGCAAACACAGTCCCTTTGCTGCCCTGCGTCAACCTGGCAGCTTCCCACCGGCCTCAGAGAAACATGCAGACTCCTCGTGTGTGTGGGGGGCCCCCAGGCCACCTGTCCTGGTGCCCCCCACTCCCGCCTGCCTTCGGGCAGCTCCTCCACCCAGTCTCCGCTCTGCTTTGCTGAGCTGGCCTCCTGTCCTTGGATGCTTCACGTGCTCCCTTGCCCGCGGGGTCTGCGCACAAATGTCCCTTCTCCAGGGACACTTTCACCTCTCTCCCAGCACCTGGGCTTGGTCTGGCTGTCCCCTCCCGCCAACGTAGCCTCTCCTTCCCTGAGTGTGGGCGAGGTGAACCTCATCATCCTGCACCTCCACCACTGTGGCACTGTGACCTCGTGTGGGGGCTTTGCCTGTCCCCCTGTGTCTGTGCGTATCTGGTCTACTGGGCGCCTACCGCACAGCGGCGCATGCATCCTCGCTCCATGCCAGGCGCTATGTACTTGTGTCCCAGGCACTAGCCCATTCCTTCGCACCAACCCTGAGAGTCAGGTGCTATCATCACCTTTCCCGTTTCACAGGTTAGAAAACAGAGAGGCCCAGAGAGGTTAAGTAGCTTGCTCAAAGTCACACAGTAAGCGGTGAAAGCCAAGATGCTAAACCCAAGGTCTGGCTCCAGAGCCCCCTTTGTGATTAGAATGCAGAAGCGTTCAATGAGAATGGGTTACATGCATTGTTAAGAGAACAGAAATTTAAATTTTAAAATTGAAGTTTAAGCATGATCTTTAAAAAGACTGGATCATGTTAAAGAGAGGGTTCGGGTGAGCTTGAGGAGGGATTGGCAATGACGGGTGGCACGGGGCGGGGGGCTGGATTTCCCTGCAGATGCCCACCACAGCGCTGTATGGGTTCGAGGCAGCCCTGGGCGCTGGGGGTACAGGATTGGGGAGGGGGCTGCAGGGAGGGTGGCCACTGTGTTGCAAGGGACAGAGACAGAGACAGACACAGAGAACTCCCTACCCCTCCAGGCAGGGCATCGGGAAAGGGGAATGTGGGGAAACGGAAATGTCACGGTACTGTTGTGACATTGTTTGCTGTGGAGTATGTGATGCCACTGCCAGCCCCTCCAGCCCTGTGGCCCTGACGACATTTTCCGGAGCACCCACAAGGCTTTTCTGTGGGAGCGGATTCCTCTGGCCGACCACAAAGAAGTTAGGAGGTCACCATGGGCTAACAAGGGGGATCCAAGGATGGCAGGACCGGAGACATAACATCTCGGGTCGTGATATGGACGGGCCTGAGCCAATGGCCTTCCGTCTGCAAGGGAAAGGCCCCTGCTGGCTCCGGGATCTAGAACGAATGGCTGAGTGACCCAGTGCTGGTTCAGAAGAACACCCCCCTCTTCCGTGAGACTGGCCCGTGTCCCACAGCCCAGAGGGGCTTGCACAGCCTTGCCTTCTCCTTGGAAGCCACAGCATCCAGCGTCCTCTGGCCCCAGACTCTGGCTTTTGATCTCTCTGAAGAATTAAATTTCACCTCTGACGTCCTGACGCGCTCAGTAAGTATAAGTGATCTTACGGTGCCTCGAGCGCGCAGGAATCCTATGTAGGCGAAGATCTCATCTACTGCACTGCTGGTGGTGATGGTCTGTTTTGCAGAAAACCTCTGATACGTGATGTGTGAAGAAGTTTATGATGTTTAGTTGCAATGCACTGATGATTGTAGAGTAAGGCAACTGATCGCTACTGACATGCGTTCATTCATCCTTAAGATAACTCTTCAGACCTGGGTGGATTACATTTTAGGACTGTGGGATGAGGTCTGTAGAGGGTCTAGAGGGTGATTAGCATGACCCTGTAGAGACACCTGGCTAACTGTCCTCCCAGTCCAAGGCTCTAAGCCAGGGTGTACCAGACAAGGATCTGTTTGCCTGGCAGGTGGAGGGTGCTCCATTGTAAGGAGACCACTATCGTCTAACTGTGGGGTTGATGAAGCCGACCTAGCCCAGTGAGGTTGACCCCTGTGCAAATGCAGGCAGGCCAATCAGCAGAACTGCCCCAGCCTTGGGTGTATAAAACTGGGACAGGAGAAGGTGAAATCAGAGGGAGGCTCCAAGGCTGCTCTTGGAGATGTCTGGGTGGCCCTATTATCTTGGCTTTGACATCTGCCATCCTTCATTTGGTAGCGCAGTAATCTCATTGGGCTTCTGCAGATGGCTGCCAGACACCCTCTGTGCGTGTCCCCGCTCACAGACTTTCTCCTCTGTCTTTAGACTCCCAGGATCTGCCCAAGGGGGGCCAGGTCTGGCTTTCGGCCAGTCTGAGTACACTGCTGGGGCGTGCCAATACGGTGGCGGGACACACTTTAAACCATTGAATTGTTACGGGAGTAAAAACAACACAGGCAAACAGTGGAGAAACATTTTGCAATATATATCTTTTTAAAGATTAACAAAATTGAAACCAGGTAGCTGTTATGGGCTGAAATGTGCGGCCCCACCCAATTCATATATGGAGGTCCTAACCCCTAGTCTCTCAGAATGTGACTATTTTGGGGGAAAGGGCCTTTTAAATGGTAATGAAGGAAAATAAGGTCATGTGGGTGGGCTCCAAGCTAATATGACTGGTGTCCTATGGGGAGAGGAGGTTAGGACACACACACACATACACACACACACAGACCACGGGAAGGTTCGGAGTAAACGGCCGCCTGCAAGCCAAAGAAAGAGACCTCAGAATGAGGCAGTCCTGCTGTCACCTTGATTCCAGAGTTCTGGTCCCCAGAACCAAGAGACAATGCATTTCTGTTATTTAAGCCACCCAGTCTATGGTACTTTTTTTATGGCAGCCCTAACAAACTATTAATAATGTAATGGCCATCTTGTTGGGGGTGGGGGGGGGGTCCTGTAGCTCCTTTTATATTAGGAAACGGCTCCCTCTGCAGGGTCTTTATGTTAAAAGCCAAATGATGCCCTGAAAACAATGACTCGCATTTGGAGAGTACACAATTAAGAACAAAGTACTTAGATTCTTCTTTATAGGATCCTTTATAGAGTCTATATAGAATAAAGAATACAGAATCTTTCTAGAAATCTTTGTCGACTCCTTCACCTGTAATCGGGGTTGATATTACAAATATTTAGCAACCGATGTGGCTCCCTCCTGCATATAAGGCATTAACCTTCTAGATGCTGGACCGTGGGGAGCAGCTGGGCTGGCCCTGTGGGTGGAGCTAAGTGGGCAGGGGAGTGTGGGGCACACAGGGGTGGGGCATTCGGGGAAGTGACTGTGTACCAACTAGGTTGGAAGATACAGCCACAAGGCTGGGGACCGGTTTGTCATTATGTAAAAATAGTCTCTTAATATGTTCTTATAAAACTGCAAATCTTCAACTTAGCCTGTTGCTCCTAGAAATAGCGCCCAAGCAAACATATTTTCTCAGCAGGAAACTGCCGTCCTGCTGTGGCTTATGGCTAATTCAACACCTACTCCTTGTTAGTCGGATCGGTGCTCTTATCCTCACTTTCCTCCTGGCAGACAAGTCGTGCTGCCGAGGTTGCAAGATAAGTCTGGAGATCAAGGTTAGTGCGTTTCAGTTAGAATGTTAACCGTTGCACCACTTTCAGCCTTGTGTTACTGCTAGGAAACGGAAGACCGTCTGAGCAATTTGTGTTCCAAAAAGCTCTCATGAGAATGGAAAAATCCCTAGAATAGTGCTTGGCATGTAGTCGGTGTCCAGAAAATGTTTTTTGAATGAGTGACTGGCGACGGGACACCATGAAATGGAAGCACGGGCAGCTCCGTGTTCCAATGGGAGTGGCCGCTGGACTGCTCTGCATCGCCTTCACAAAACGAGGATGTTTCTTCTATGGTACAGTCTGGGGAGGATGACGGCACATTTTTGTAAGGTGCACAGAGCATGCCTCTTCTGGACACAAATGAGAAAAGTCAGGGTGAAGGCAGAGGACAGACTACCCTGTCCAGCCTCAGCCTCTAGGCGTCAATCTGATGATAGGAACCCAGCTATGGAATTAGGGATGTCCTGGCACGTCCAGGCTGCATGGAGGAGAAAGAGTGTGGTCAGAACACATCGTCTTTAGAAGGACGAGGCAGCTTTCGGTTCCTTCTAACTTGAGCCCTTCGTTCATTCCATCATTCTCGCTATTCAGGAAGCACTTGCTGAGTGCGTGCCATGCGCACGCCACTTGCAGGGCTAACAGCAGTGGACTTGAGGGACCTGCTTTCTGGTAGCTCAGACACTCATGGGGAACAAAGGACAATTTCACAAATGTTTGCAAGTGTGATAGCATAATGACAGAGGTGTACGGGTGACAAGGCAATTGGAGAGGGGAAAGCTCAGCAACTTCCAGGTGAGGGAGTGGGAAGGCTTCCTCGTGACAGTCACCTTTAAGGTAGAACTTGAAGGATGAACAGAGGGGGGTGGTATGAGGCAGCATTAAGTCCTGCAGCCTGACCTATTTGAGGAACTGAAAGTATGCCCAGGAGCTAAAGCCTCCCTCTCAGTTACTGGTCATTCTTGGTAGGTAGCTGTCTTCATCTTTACCTGTTTGACCACCTATACTGGTGGCTCCATTCCAGTAAAACTACTCTGCATCCATCCCTGGCAGATTAGTCGACTCTGCCCCTTAGGAAGAGGGCACTTATCTCCCAGCATAAACTCTTGCCTCCTCTGGATCCAACCAAATGCCTCCTCTGCTTACAATTAGACAGGTTCACTCAAGACCTTGGTTTGTCATGATTACCACTCTGTGCCCAGTGTGTGGCACATAGTAGATGCGCAATGAAATGTGTAGTTGAATGAACATGCTTTCAAAAACATGGGGCCCTCCCTATGTAAACACCTCTCTACTCTGCGTGAATCCAGCCCTCACTGTAACACCATTGGGCACTCACTTCTGTGCGTGTTGTCTGTCACCACCAAAGGTGATGCATATTCTTAATCTCTAACATCCCACCTCCCTGGAGCAACATCAGCCCCCCAGACCCCACCAAGAACAAAAGACAGCAGCTTCATAAAGCAATGCACTGAGGACCATGTTCTTGACATTGCAGAAGCAACCCTCAGTACTCTGTCCCAGCTTATTGACTCTTATTCTGCACACAATGATAACTATGTTTTGATTCTCTGTTGTCCTAGACTCCAGCAGATTAGAAATTGTAAAAAAGGAGGCATGGGTAATTGAGGGTGGAGTAGAAAGAAGGAAAAGGGGAGGACAGCAGGATAGAAACATGGATGATATTGACACATGACAATAGATTGCTAATCTACCATCATCATTATTGGGGCTTGAGATGGGTTTTACCAGGTTCCAATCAGGATTAGCTCAGCCACTGCTGCAGCTGTTAGGGCTAGATGCACGGCACTCTTTCGGGGACACATGTGTGGATGGTTCTGCTTTTCTGCTCCAGTTTATCCTTAGTAGTTGCCTTTTTGGTGTGATAAGACTGGCTCCTTCCCTTCCCCGCCTCAATCTTAGCTTCTGAGATACCACGGAACCAGCAATACCAGTTCTGGTAAAAAACTGGATTACGGCTGCCAAGTTTTCTTTTCCAACTTCTAATTAGCTGCGATTTAGTGATCATTCGATCTTGAATAACATAATCTCACCTGAATAGAAAAAGATGCTTAAAATTGAGAAATCTCTTGCTTACACAATATGTTATTTTCCTTTCTCTGGCACCTGCCTTGTGGTTCAGATGTCATACCTTAACTTCCCCTTCCCCAAAGGGTCAACCCAACTCTGGTGTGTTGCCCCATCTAGGTCTTTTCCTACTTCCACCCATAATCAAAAGGTCCCCAGAAACTTCCCACCCCCCTCTCAACCAGGTTCCTTCCTTGGCCCCTGCCCTAGAATAACTCAGCTGATCCATCAAATATGTCTGATCACACCAGTTTACATAATTCCTGTTGTCAGTATATAGACTATATATTCTTTTGCAAGACACCAGCAAATATTTAGTAATTTTATATTTATGTGCCTGTATTTTCTAAAGGACAGTGAGGGATGCAAAGAATTGAAAACTGTATTGTTCGGGCCAGAATCCGTAGGACCACAGGACAGAGAGACAGAATCACCAACGTTGTAATTATCAAAAGTTTTATTGTCTAGCTCGGGCTAGGGTCCAAGCCCAAGAGCGCCAGCGCTATGACCTCTTGTTCGGGCAGGGACCCCGCACGGTGTGGGAGTGAGCTTCTTATACTTAACGCGCACAAGCTGTTCACACGCTGATCATGCATCTGCCCTCTACAGTGATTGGTGTTCACGCGCTGATCATGCATCTGCCCTCTACAGTGATTGGTGTTCACGCGCTGATCATGCATCTGCCCTCTACAGTGATTGGTGTTCACATGCTGATCATGCATCTGCCCTCTACAGTGATTGGTGTTCACATGCTGATCATGCATCTGCCCTCTACAGTGATTGGTGTTCACATGCTGATCATGCATCTGCCCTCTACAGTGATTGGTGAGCCCCCTACCCGCCATCTTTCCCAGCCTCTTATTTCACCCTGCCCCTGATTGGTTCTAACCTGTTCCGGGTCCTATCCGAGAGGCTCCAGTCTGAGTGCTTTTCCTCTGCATCTTATTCCAACCCATAATGCACCCATAATGCCCTGCAGTTAGCTGCGATCAGCAAGCAAGCAGTAAACAGAAGCTAGAAGACGACCGTTAGCCTAATAGCCCAGTATCTTACATTCGTATCTTACAGTATCTCACCAACCAGAGTCATCTAAGCATATGTAGGTTCAGGAAAGAGAGATACCCAGCCCAGGGCCCTCCCAATGCTCCCCAGCTAGCTCCTCTATGGTGCACAGGAAACATGTTTCCAGATGCAAGGCATTCCCTTGGGCTAGCAGCTACTCTGCCCTTTCTCAACCAAGAAAGGCTATGTATGGAATTTAGGAAGTGATGTGACCAAAGGGATAATCTTAAATATTCTCTGCTCTATTTTTAAGAAGGATCAGCATTTAGACACTTAGTAACAAATTACTGTATCAATGGCTTAGGGAGCTGCCACCGAGGATGGCTGGCAAAGATAGGGCCTTTTTCTGAGTACAGATCACACATCAAGGAAATAAACTAAATTCTCAAACTGCCTTTGCCTCCACACTGCCGATTGCAATTGGTAGATCCACACTGTGCTGAGAGATAAGCTCTTGTGGAGGGGCAGTTACTGTCCTGTTCTCAGAGGAGGGCTGTGTGGATGTCTGTGTTTGTACATTCAAGCTTCTTGCCAGCTCTGCTATGTCTGGGCCCCTCAGATTCTCAGTTGCCTTGTGTTGGTGAAACATTCAACACAATTCCCTTGCGTGTGCAATATGAGGATATTAACTCCTACCTTACAAGGGCTGTTGTAGAAATCCAACAAATGTAATTTCGTGAGAGCCCTAAGCACCGTGCTGGCATTAAGCGGTTGCTCAGTAAATATTTGCTGGGTGACGAAATGGATATTTGCTTAACAGTCTGCTTGATAAATGTGTATCCAAGTAGATATCATGGTAAAATGAGAACAGGTGGAAACTGTCTTAAGTGGGATTGCCTAAAGAAGAGGCGTGTTCGTTATCATTGTTTCATAAGCTTCAGGTCATCCAGTGTATTCCTTGTTTCCTTTTCTTCTTTAGATAGTTTCACAAGGAATTATTCTGTGGGTGAACTCTGTTAGCCAGGGGTTGTGATAATTAGGCCAAGGTCATGCATCTGTCCCCTGTGGGCCAGTTAGCTCAGCTTGGCTCCATGTCCACACGCATTGATCTTAACCCAGCTGGCAGACTCACAAGTGTGTGACCGCCTCCCAGAGGACACGGGGGGAGGGTTTCTGTGGCTCACAGCAAATCGCTCCTGTCTGTTGGAGAAACACCTCGACTGATCGCTGTGTTATGGCCATCATGACCTGAAGGTGGCACTGTTTCTCAAGGAACAGAGACTTTGGGCTGCTGACGTCCTGTTTTAAAGTATGTGTGAAATGATAGAATATCAGCGTTGGAGAGAAATCTGCGAGGTAATCTGGATCCGTTTCCTCACTTTTCTGGGTACGGAAACAGACCAGAGAAATAAAACTCACAGAAGTCACACCAGAGATTCACGACAGAGGCAAGGCTAGAGATGTGAGCCTTCCAGAGCATACATTTTTGCAATTTTCACTACACTAAGCGTTTCCTGGTATTATTATAAATGGCATGGAGCAGTTAATACTCTTAAAAAAAATGGGATGAATCACTGATGCCTAAACTGGTGATGTTTTAAAGGAATCAAGTTATCACTGAATTTCAAGTGTCTGTTTTTTCTAATCACAGGCCTGATTCAAGTTGTTTTTGGCTTTTATTACACAAAGAATCTTTATACATCTCTGTGATTTAATGGATAATTTATTTTCCCTTTACAATCATCTGAAAGAAGAAAAATAATTGGTATGGATGGAATTGAATTCTATACTGACTTCTTTGGACATGTAGGTAAGCATTATTTCTGTTTAAATGATTGCCACAGAGACAACACGTGGGTTTTTAAAAGGCGCTTGTGGGTAGCAGCCAGGTGACGAAAAAACCTCCATGGTAGCTATTTTTAACAGCTTTCTTAATTCATAGAGAGTAAAGCGTGTCAGTGAGTGGACGTGGTAAGTACATCCCATAGATGTCTGAATGGTGAATACAGAACCTGAATTCATCTTTCAGAAGGTTTCTGCTCTGAGAACAAATTGTTTTTTGAAAGTAAGCTTTTATTTACTGTCTGGGGAGGATGAGTATTTGGGAACGAGAGTGTTTCCTACTCTCTCGTGGTGGGAATTGTCACCACGTGGTCAGCGAGGGTTGGAGCCATCTTAGAGAATTCAAGGTCACCAGGAAAGGTGGGGCTTGTAGCTCTGCCCTAGGCACGAGTTAAAATTTTTCTTGGGATCCTGATCAAATCCAGTGGCAGCCACCATCTCAGGGACAGCAGTGCTCTTTCCCCTGGTCACCTTGGCGAGGTGGTTTTTATTATCCTTGTATTTGCTTTTTTTCTTTCTCTCAGAGCTAAGGGAGACTCAAGAGAATTGATAGTTTCTGAAATAGAGGTCTATTCAGGATGCAGGAAGATAGAACTTTTCTTTCCTAAGCAATATTGCTTATCCTGTGACGTTTTTCATTGCACTGTCCTGCAATATGACAGAGCTGCAGACTTTTCCGGCTGTGACCTGCTCTCTCTGTTCACCTTTATCTGGGTTCTGTTCTGTGACTCTTTGCTACATCAACATGGCCTGGGAACATGTTAGGGACACAGGGTCCCAGACCGCACCTCGGACCTCCCCAACCGCGATCTGATTTGTTGGGGTTCCCCAGGTGAGCCTTGCTCGGACTGGAACGCACAGATCTATCGGGCGAGCTGGAACGACCAGAAACATACCCTTAGTTCAGGATTTGCATTTCACTTTTTTATCCTTTCCCGTTCCTGCAGTTGCACAAATATTAACCACTTACTAAGGCCCGCTGTTTGGCAGGCATTATACTAAGGGCTGAGAAAAAAGATGAAAATCTTTTACATAAAGTACGTAGAATGCCTATAGTGGGGAGCGAAGCAGGAAAATCAGGCAGGCTAAGGGGGCCGGGATTGTGGGGAAGGCGCAGCAGTGCATGGGACCATTGTCATCATCATCATCATCTTCATTGAAGGCCTCTCCCCTGAGGGTCCCTGAGCAGAGAAGGGGAGGAAGGAAGGAGAGGCTGTACGGGGCCTCAGGGACATCCCCACCAGCCCTCCAAAGTCACTAGTGGGTCACTGTGTGCCAGAGTTGCCACATTTTAGCAAACAAAAACACAGGTTGCCTAGTTGAATTTGAATTTTAGATCAACAATGAATGAGTTTGGGCTATGATGTACTAACTTTTAATATTATAATATACTTACATATAATTTAGTATATACACTAGTACATAGCACATATACTAAATTACAGTATAATTTTTTTAGTGTGTCTCATGCAATGTTAGGGACATATTTATACCAAAAAAGGATTCATTATTTATCCGAAATTAAAATGTAACTAAGTGTCTTGTATTTTTTTGGTGACCCTTTGTGTGACCCAATGGCCTCTGGACCAGGCCGTGGCTGAGGGAAGTGGCCTTCTTAGCACCATCACTGTTTCTCTTCTTGGTCGACCTTCACCTTGTTTCTAGGCAGGGGCACCTGGGAGGCAAGTCGGTGGCCTTGTATTAACTCCACAGGTGACACCTGGATTTGGTTCCCCTGCACCTGTCTTCTCTAGTCAGATAAGCATTTCCTAAACTAAATAGTCCTAAGAAGTCTTTCCTGGTAAATAAAACACATCTTAGAATACCTTCAGGAATGCATTGCATTGTGAATGGCTTGTACATCAACCATTGGGGACAAAAGTGAATTGTTCCTTTGTCTGTCTAACGTGTTCGGGAGAAAGTCCCGATGTATTTTGCAGGCAACCTCCACACAATCCCGTTTGCGGTTTTCCAAATGCTGTGTTGATGTGGAATGTGGGGCTCCCTGCCTCTTCCCCACAGTCTGTGGCGTGACATCTGTGTGTCTACGCTCAGAGTCAAGCCGTTAACCTTCCACATTGAAATAAGGGGAAATCCTCCTCCTCCTTTTTATTAATTTTAAAAACCATGCCCAGTGGTGAGAATGTAGCTATTGAAATAACAACAGCGTGGTGTTACCTGTTGCAATGCCCAGGCTTGAAGGTAAAGTCCTAGATTTCTAATTAGGGGAACGATTATTGTAAACAAAGTGCCAGACTTAGTCAAGATAGCCTGGTGGGCTGGTTTGTCACCTTCTCTTGTACTTCCAAACACTTGTGATCACAAGCTAAAAAAAAAATCAGTGATGCCCAAGAAAGCAAACTTTAGATGTGTTTCATAATAATAATAAGACCGCCAATGGGAGGTTACAGCTGACTTTAGGGGAGAGAGTCCCCTTTGATGACTTGGTACCCCCAACCGTCTCGCCACCCTTTGGTAGCAGAGACAGCTGGCCTGTTGCAATGAGTCTCTGGGTCCTGAACTGAAAGCGTGACAGGCTTCTAGGGTGGGGCTACCGTGGGCCAAACAATAGGGTACCTTTTGCAGAAATATTTTGTATAAGGGAAAATCAACACTGTGAACTCAGCTTCAAAATCTTTTCATTTTTTATTTTATTTTTTGCATGCTAAATTTTTTTATTATTCTAATTTCAGCTTTCTTGAGGTTATGACAAGTAAAAATGGTGTGTATTTAAAGTATAGACCGTGATTTGATACAGCTATACATCGTGAAATGATTATCACACTCAAGCTAATTAACATAGCCATCACCTCCTGTGGCTATCTCGGCCCCAGTAAAAATACATCAGATCTACTCTCAGCAAAATTCAAGTATACAGTACATTGTTACTAATATTAACTATAGTCTCCACGCTGTACATTAGGTTTCCAGACAAAACAGTTTTAAATACATTATTCTAAAGTATCCCTGGAGCTGTTTTTCCCAAGCATCTAGGAATACACTTTGTCTTTGTTTCCTATGTTCTATTTTCAGTAAAAAGAAATAGTTGCTGCTTAAGTTCATTTGTGGCTTTATCGAGGTATAAAAGAAGACTTTAGACTCATTTTCTGCTGTCCAGTAGAAGCATATTTGTTGAACTAGCTGGACTGCAATTTTAAAAACTGTTTTTGAAATTTGGGATAATAAAATAAATTGTAGCGTGTGTATGTGTTGTGCTTGTATTTTTCACATTCTCTGGGCTTTCCTACTCATCAGCTATGATTTGGATTTGCAAAACTGGTGTCCTGTGTTGGAAACCGCCAATGATAATAATAAATTAAATGCTCATCAAAGTGAAAAGTAAGGAAAGCTGCTGCCAAAGTGCAAATGGAGCCAACAAAACCAACCAATAAATAAATTTAAAAAAGAAAGAACTGTTGCATTGTAATTACTCACTGGGATTTAGCAGAATGAACCTGAAAAAATGTAACGTAAAAGTGAATTCTTTAAATATAAAACTTAGGTATAAATCCTAATGGTGATATTAATTTTTTATTTATATGGTTTTCACATTAAAATATGAGAAGTAAAATTATATATAATTTGCACATGAAGTAAGTCATGCTACTTATTTATAGCTGTTGTATTTTTTTTATATAATTGTTTTCCTATTACCAAAATCATCCATATACATTGAAGGAAATTTAGGACATAGAGATTAGTAAAAAAAAAAAAAAAGAAAGAAAGAAAAGAAAAGAAAATGAAAAACACAGGTAACCATACCAGGCATGGAATATAGGCGAATTTTATTGTACATCTTTCTAGTCCTTTTATCTGTGCGTATTTATTTATTTTTTTTAAAAAATGGTTTTGCCTTGGTTCTTTTAAACTGTCATTTAATTTGTTTATAATACGAGCAAGGAAGGAAACCAGAACAGAGAGGAAGGAAGATGAGATTTGGCAATGACTCTGATGATAACATACAAAACAAAGAATTGCTGGACGAATTAGAAAACAGAGTGACATCGTTCTCTACTGCTGTTACTATATTTATGCCAGACTAATAGCCTATGCCTCCCTGAAATTCTCATCATCAGAGTCATATATATTTTTTGTGGGTGTTAAAAGCACATTTCTGTGTGATTGAAGAATATATGTAGAGGATTACATTTTCTTTTTTAGCTGTGGTCAATTTCAGAAACATTGGAAATTTCCATTCTCATATTTGAATTTTGCAACTTGATCAACGTGGATTTGGTTGTTAAGACTCTCGCACATTTTCCTCTCTGGTTTCAGCAGGGGAAAGCACTTGTCAGGAAGGGGCTTCAAACCTTCTGTGTCGGAGGCACGCATGGTGAAGCAGAAAACCGAGGAGACAACTGCAGTGATTTCACACTCGAGCTAGAGGCCACTGTGCAAGTCTGCTAGGTTAAAAGCCAGCTAAAACTAATTATGCAGAAAAAGAAGGTTAAAAAAAAAAACTCACACATTTTCACAACTTATGAAAATAAATAACAAATGTCCTTATGCTTCGTTATCAGAAAGATTTGCAACGGGGCACAGACAGGAGCCAGCATTAAAATCAGAACAAAAATAGCTGCGTGTTTCAGCAGGGTGTGTTACCATATTGTACTCAACATAAGGATATTAATTTCACAGTTTTCACAGATAAGTTTAAACATAGGAACATGTCACAAATAAGCAGCAATCTCAGTGAGGATACATCAGCTGGGATTTCACAGTTTGCAATTTTTAAATTCAGCCTCGTCCCCGAGGGCCAATCAATATTGGTGGCAATTATTCTTAGTACACAGTCCAAATGAAATGGGTGTGTTTTTTTCTTTTTTATCAAGGTGGGAGATTGTGATATAGAAATAAGCAAATTCCCTTGTGGATGGCAATTGGGCTACCTAACAGCTGCAGCTAGTCTGCTATGGGGCCCTTTTGCTGTTCCTCGGGAATAGTCCAATAATGACCCCATTATTTTAACCCTTAAATGTGAGCAATGTTTGGTAGCTAGCTAGGAAAAACCCAGCATGTGTCAAACAAAGAAAGGATGAAAAAATAAACAAACCGAGAGAACCTCCCAAAGCAGCTGCCGAAAGCATTACTTTATACACAGGTTTTATTTACACTCTTGGGTTTGGTTTCTAAGCCACAAACTCTCGAGGGCCAATGTTTGGGACACAGGTATGTTCTCACGAGGCAGAGTCAGTTTACATTCTAGAGAGTGAAACCTTTTTTTTTTTTTCCTTTTTAAAAAATTTCTGAAAGGCAGATACCGAATCATGCAAATCCTTAGATTTTTATTGTTTAGAAAGTCCGTTTTACTTTTTTTAAATTTTTGTTCATTTTGGGGGGTGAGGGGGTGGAGATTGGGAGGTGGTGAAGTGGGGGAATGAGGAACAGAAAATCAGGGGAGAATCGAAACTTAAAACTACAGTTCAAGTTCCTTTTCCTGTTGGGGCCCAAGTTTAAGTTAGTTGACACTAACCTTGAGGAATCCGGCTAGCGACACTAACAAAACTCAAGGCATAGGGCAGAGAAGGGACAGGAAAATGCACTTTGTGACAATAAATTAGGATTGATGTGTGTTTGAGTTTCCTAATCCTTGGAGTGGGGCCTCTTTTGTCTCCAGCCCGATCCTAAATTGGGCTTTTCATCCAATGTCACTTTTGTCTAATTAATCACTTAAAATGTCAGGTTGCTAGGAATCTAAAATTACTCCAATGCCATTTTATGTTAACTAATAACAACACAAATCGAGACCGGTGTGCTCTGTTTCTACTTGTATTTTCAAACCACCAGTTCTCCCACATCGATGCTGCTAGAAATGACAAATTTTGGAAAACAGCCAAAGATGCGAGCAGAAAAGGCCCATCATAAAAACAGCCTACTGGTTTTATAAGCACAGTACTCCATTAGCTACCGTGGGACTGTAGACTTTTCCTTGTGTAATTTGGTTATGTTTCTCTCACTTTGAAATCAAAACTGAAATGAATCGAAGGGACATTTTAGAGGAGTTCTGAGGTCATAAAAATCTATTTGACCTTTGCAAGTTGCAGGTCCATGTGGATCAACACTTATAAACTCTTATAAACTGGAGGAGAGGGGTGAGGCAGAGGCAGAATGTGTGAACAGAACTGACCAATACCGAATTTACGATGGTATTTAATTATTTCTCACCTAAAAACACTGGGTATGAATGATATAGTCATTCACTTATAATTCTGAACTGCCTTTCTGTTAGTCACAATCCTTTCAGTTTCTTTGAGAGAATGGATCAAAGTTGCCTGAAATTAGTGGTTGGAAGTAGTGTTCTAAAGCTCAAAAGCACTTTGTTTTCTATCCCTCCTCCCCAACTTTGAAAATGGTTTAGAATAAAGGTTCCTGATGGCAGTGGTGACTTGTGGTTAATATCATTAGGCTTCTGGTTTGGATTAATGCTGCTAATTAGTTTCTGTCCTTGACTTTTTCCAATTAAAGCAGAGAGGCCTTGGTGCTAAACACCTGGGCAGATTACCTAATTAGATGAAAGAAACATACACAGTCGTTCACAGGTAATTATTTAAACTTTCACTGCTTGTTTTGTATTAAACGTGTGATGAAAAGGGCATCCTTCTTACCCCACTATCTGCAACTATCAGCTCCTGGGCAGGGAAGTTTGTATTGGCACCACCTTCTGCACATACAGCGCTGGGGCCCTCTGTTGTGCAAGTGTGCAGAAGGTGACAGATTTGTTTTTTTCCCCGCTAGACACAGGATAAAACACACACGATCGTGGTTCCCACTCTGCCCTCCACATGTTCCTTTGAGAAGGCAATGTCCTTTGTTCCGCTTGGCTGTCTTCGGGTGCACGGTGCTCTTGGGCATTCTTGGAGACGTGCTCCTTTGTGTCAGGCTGAGCCATGGTCGGGAGCCTCCAGGCTCTGCAGGTGGGACATTTTCTTCAGAATTCAGAATTAAAAAACCCAACCTCTGTGCTTGATGTTCTTAAAAAGGGAAAAGAATGAAAGCCACTATCGTCCTTTTTGGGAGTGGCAGCATGGGTCATTCCTGGCTTGCACGGCACAGGAAGAGTCAGGCCCAGGTGGATGTGAGCAGGAGGTACCTGTGCTGAATCCACCTGGGACCTGCAGAATGTTCTACCCTTGGAGGCGCACGCTGTAACAATGGTCTCAGCCAGTGTATGTAATCGCAGCCGCGTCCAGTCCCTGCGGACCAGTCCAAGAGCATCCTGGAGGTTTCCTAAGCACTCTCCGGCTTCCTTCCTTGGGTCTTTGCTCTTACTAATTCTCCCTCAGCCACGTGCTCCACATCACAACCTCATCTCTTGAAATTCCCTTTCTCCTCTGAGGCCCGTCTGCCCTTTGTGGCCTTTCACCAAAGCCTGGCCTAGAATGCTCAGCTGATCGGATTTTTTTCTTTTCCCTTTGAAGCCCTGTAGCTTTGTGTAGCTCTCCTACAAGCCTTACTGTATTGCTTTGCATTAGTGTTATTAGTTCTGTGACAATATTGTCGGCCTCCTCATTCATTTGCTCAGCGAGCATTTGCTGAGAGCGTGACTCGTGATTCATGCTGCACACATGGCTAGTGATTTTTTTTCCAACACTTGAGGACAAGGCAAGTGGGTGGGACAGTAAGAGGCTGAGACACTGTGGCATCTCCACCACAAAGGAGCTGATGTCCTCACGTCTCATCTTGGGACTCACCTGGGCCCCCACTGTGGTCATTTCCAATGGGTGCAAAGTAGATCATTAACCTATGACTTGCATGATGTAGTGCAAAGGCATCATTATAACAGGCAATGAACTTGAGATAAGATCACAAGGTCACCTACATCAAGGTCAATGCTCTTACAATCTCTTTTCATATCTGACCAATCATCAGAGAGTTAGAAGAGACAAGGCAGAATGTGGGAATGCATAGATTTTGCTTTGGTGGGTTCAAGAAACTGGATCATTTTTTTCACGATTAAGCCTCATGATCTTTGGTGAAGAAGATTGAATTCAGAGATTGTAAAAGGAACACGCAAAAAGCAAGCTGACATTTAAACATTATAAGATTTCACATAAAATTCTAGATTTATAACTTCTCACGAAATGTTGCAAGATCTAGCCCAGTTACAACATGTGACAATGGGTGAGACAGCAGCTGCCTACTCCCTAGTCATTGTCAGCCCTGCTCGTAGGTGGGGCTCCCTGAGATGGGGATTTACAGTCAGGGATTTTTTTGGGGTGGTCTCAAGATCAACACTGATAAGGGGATGAAGGAAGGAGGACTGGATAGGGAAGCTGAATTTCAGTGTGGTGAACTGGTCACACCATGGGCTTTGCTCATCCCATAGGAGCTAGGATGACCTTTACGAGTCGTCCTGCCCCAAAGAAGAAGCCATAGTAATCACCACTGGACGTGGGCTACCCTGGGGGAGGGACATAACCATGAGCAAGGTGGCTATTTTCAGCTGAGGGCAATTCCCACAGAGTGACCCCGAGAATGCTCTCAGCTTGCACAATCTGGGAATGATGTGCCAAGCAAATGATGCCCCATTCTGTTGGGATGTGGGCAGCACACCACAGCACCAATCCATCACCACTCCCAATTCCCACCCCTACCCTGAAGCCACGTGTCATTTGCCATTTGTAGGTGCTCTTGCATGGTTGTTTGTCTGCTAGTAGAGGTCATTTCTCTTTTACTCCCATGTCTAGCAAAAGTGAGGATGAAACACTTAGAAAGGGCTGTCTGTCACAAAAAAGAAAAGGGAAATATGGTTCCTTTTGGAACTTGTTCACATATGCTTGCCTAGCCTCTGTAAGTATTTGGGTGTGTGACCCTGGGGAAAGATTGGGTGGAGGCAGGAGCCATGGGTGTTGTCTTATTTGGGGCTGCTGTAATAGTACCATACAGCAGGTGGATTAGAAGCACCAGAAATTGGTTTCTCACAGTTCTGGATGCTGGAAGTCCCAGATCAGGTGCCGGCACAGTGAGGTTCTGGTGATGGCCTCTTCTGAGATGCAGAATTATTTTCTCATAGTGAAAGAGGGTGAGAGAGCTCATGGGGTCCCTTTTATAAGGGCACTAATCCCATGCATGAGAGCTCCCCACTCATGACCTAATCAATCCCAAAGGCCCTATCTCCAAATACCATCACATTGGGGGTGAAGATTTCAACATATGAATTTTAGAGGGACACTAAATATTCTCATAGTAGGGGTCACTGGGCTCTTGGTCTTCTCTGGGGAGGAGCATCCCCAGCAAGAACCAGGGTTCCTTTGACTACACTGTCCTCCACATCTACCCCCAAAATAGATGGGCCTGGATGTGGGGAATGTCTATGTCCTCTATAGGGATGGATCCTAGAGTCCCTAGGTGGATTCTCTCAGTTTCCTGTTGGCTGCAACAGAGCAATTATGTGGTAGATATTTCTGCATAATATGCTGCCCCAAAACTTAGTGCCTTAAAACAATAACAATGTACTCTTCCTCTGAATTCTGTGGTCAAGGAGGTCAGGCAGGGCTCAGCCAGGCTGTTTTCTGCTTGCATGTGATGTCAGCTGGAATCCCGGGTGTCACTGCATTCAGCTGGGAGCTCAATTGAGGGCTGACATGTCCAAGATGGCCACTCATCCCCTAGGTCCCTCCCTGCACGACCTCTCGCCTGGTGGCCCAGATGTCTATGGGACAGTAGCTGAAGCCTAAGCGGAAGCTGGGAGACCATTCAAAGTCCAGATCTGGAACTGGCACAAGTCACTTCTGTCACATTCTGTTGGTCAAAGCAACCCATAAGACCAGCTCAGCGTCAGGGGGAGCTGACTCTAGCTCTCCATGGAGGAGCACCAAAAATTTTGGCTCTCTTAACTGCACCACGTCAGCATGCCCACACTTCTGCAGATTTCTGATGAATCACTATTAGAAGTGGATATAAAAGGGCACATAGCCATCCCTTTTCTGCACCCCTGGATCTGGCAGCACTCAGAAAGCTTTTCCGAGTTTTAGTGATACCGGCTATATATGCCAGTAGTGTACATTGCTATATAAGGCAAGAAGGAAGATCTGCATATAAACAATGCAACCAATTATCCAAATGTCATGCCAACTAAACCACCAAATAAACCTTGAACAGTCAAAAAAAAAATATTTCTGCCCTGCTGGTGGTGCATACTTACTGTGTGTGCTGGTGCGTGTGTGGGAGACCGAATGTATGCAATAAACAGCATAACTAGGTAATCGATACCATAAGTGTTACTGGGGTAAAATGCCACAGGGTTAGAAAGATCGGAGTGCTGGGTGGAGGTCACAATTTTAAATAGGGAGGTGAAGGCAGATCTCATTGAGAAGGTGACTCCTGAGCAAAGACTTGGGGAAGGCAGAGAGTGAGCCCTGGGGTTATCCAGGGATGTTCCAGGGACAGGAAACAGTGCAAAGGCCCTGCGTGCTGGAGGAACATGGGTGAGTGGTGGTCAGCATGGAGTGGAGTCAGTCAGGGGGAGAGTGGAAGGTCCGAGATAAGGTCCAGGGACCAGGGGTGGGGTCTGGACAGGGGCAGATGATGGGGGGCCTCTGAGCATTTGCAGAGACTTTGGCTTTGACTCTAAGTGTGACAGAGGAGCCCAGGGGGGGTGTGAGCAGAGAGCTGCCTTGGCCTGACTCAGGGTTTTAAGAGACCATCTTTTCCGCTGTGTTAAGAGGATCCTACGTGAGTCAGGGAGACCAGGTGAGGCCACCATGAGACTCCAGGCACAGCATGACACAGCCCTGCTGGAGGTGGTGGCAGTGGAGTATGAGAAGTGCTCATATTCTATATCTTTATAAGTTTAGGATTTGCTAACAGATTGGATGTGAGGTGAGAGAGAGAGAGAGAGGAGTTGAAGATGCCACCAAGGTTTTGTCCTGAGCCATGCAGCCACTCGGGGAGGTGAGAAAGACTACAGTGACTTTTTGGTGCCATCTGCTAGTCCTGCAGAGTCCCGGCCTGCCTGGTCATCTGCAGGTGGGTTTATCACTTTTCCTTTCGACCAAAACAGCCCTGTCTGTTCCAGCCTGTGGTGGAACTTTCCATGGAGAGTCCTGGCTTTAACCCTGCAGGTAATCAGCTGCTCTTGTCCCTTCCAGCTTTACTGAAGTCTAATTGGGAAACAAAAATTTTATAGCCATTTTTTAATATATGTGATATTTTGATATATATTATGAAATCATTATTAGCACCATCAAGCTATCCAATACCTTGTATAGTTACTTTGTGTGTATGTGTGTATGCATGTGTGCATGTGTGTATGCATGTGTGCGTGTGTGCGTGTGTGTGTGTGTGTGTGTGTGTGTGTGTGTGGTGAGAACACTTAAGATCTACTCTCAGCAAATTGCAAGTATATAATACGTTACTGTTAACTATACTCACCATGCTGTATATTAGGTCTCCAGATCTTATTCATCTTAGAACTGCAAGTTTGTACTCTCTGGCCAACAGCTTCTCATTTCCCCCACCTCCAGACCCCTGGCAACCACCAATCTACTCTCTGCTTCTATGTGTTCAGCTGTTGTAGATCTCACACGTAAGTGAAATCAGGCAGTATTTTCCTTTCTGCATCTGGCTAAGTCACTTAGCATAACGTCCTTCAGGTACATTCATGTGGTCACAAATTACGGGATCCCCTTTATCAAGGCTGAATAATATTCGTGTGTGTGTGTGCGTGTGTGTGGGTACCTACCACAATTTATGGAAAGAGTATGAAGGTTCCCTACAAATAGAAAAGAGAACTCCCACATGAGCCAGCAATCCCTCTTCTGGTGTATACCCAAAGGGAATGAAATCAGCACCTTGTAGAGACATCTGTGCTCCCGTGATTGTTGCTGTGTTGTTCACAGGAGCCGAGATATGGAAACACTCAGCTGCTTTCAGTAAGAATAATAGTTGGCTTGTCCATGAAGGTCTCCCCCAGAGCTCATTCATTGTGAGCACTTGTTTAGGAAATGGGGAAACTATTTTTAGAAAACGGTGTGAAATGATGAACACTTTCAAACTCACAACTAGATCTATATTCTTCCAAAACCAATGCTGGGGAAACCACTATTTATAGTCATGAGCCTTCAATAAAGTAGATCACTGTAGATCACTGTAAATTGAGAGATGGGGGGGTGGTCCCGATGAGTATGGCCTTGATCACATGATGTATCTTCCCAGGCATCAGTTTCCATTGCCTTAAAGTGGGAATATTACCAGTAACAGAGAGCAGAGATGAGGACTATATGTGATCATTCATGTTTGTGCTCAATGAATGGTTATTATAATTGGCAAAATAAGAATGTTTATTATTTTATGTGGCTTTTTCCACCTTCCCCTGGAAAATGAGAAATGAATGCCCCCTTTTATATATATGTATACACACATATGTACACATGCATATACATATATGTATGAATATGTACAAATATTTTTTAATGTGGGGTTAATTAAATACTGCTTTTAATTTTAGGTATATCCTTTGGAGTTGAGCTCTCTCTTCTTACATCACTTCTGTTTCAGTGATATAAAAATACTAATGTACTCTTTTTCTTTTAATTCCAGCCTCCTCCACTCCAAAATTATTATATTCATTGCATTGAATTTCCAAGGTCATTTAAAAATGCCTTTGGAAATACAGTCTCAGCATTTGTGGAATGGCTTTGTTTGCTCAAATCCCTGGCTAAAGATGGCTTAGGTGACATTCAGTGTGCTCCCTTTTGGAAATCCTAGAAATCCACTCCTGATCTCTGACAGGGCAGCTTGATTTTCCTGGAAGCATTTGGGAGCCCATTAAAACATCCAAGAGTGCCGACTTCCTTTACTGCTCAGATGAATGGCACTTATTTGAATATTACTTAGATATTCAATACTTAGTTGTCTTTTGAAGTTAGAATCAAGGTTTAAATTTCCAGGTACTTGAAATTGCTTTTACAACCAAATTTCCGAATTGCACAGGAAAAACTTAGACTGAAAAACCTTAACAAGTGGTCAAAACTAAAAGCATCCTACAAACCCAGACATGGAAGATGCTAAAACAACATCATCAGAAAAATAAGAACATGTGTACTTACCCACTCAGCCTCACATTTTGTGCAAGACTATTTGAAATATTGGAACTTTGATAGAAATTTCTTGTTAATGTCTTTTCTCACTTTCTGAAAAAGGTTTCTGTGCGAGCCACATACTGAAACATTGTCTTTAGGATTGTTTACTGGTTTTTTTCTTCTTAATCAGTTTCCATTGAAAAAGTCACGGAAGTGTTGGTGGTATAATTTACTGTCACCGCTACTATCCATTTTGGCAGCTTAGCATGTATATTTGTAGAGCAACAAGGTATCTGCCAAGAAAGGCCTCGAACATAGGTTCTGTGAGTATCCCTCCAACCAGATCCATTGGGGCCATAGGTGGGCAACGTGCCCTAAATAGGCATGGTACCAACGTTGTGAGTTTTTAGCTTAATTTTTTCTAAAATTTCGGGTTCATTTCAATTACATTTTTCCTAGGACAGAGGTAATAAAAACCTTTCATAATGAAAAATTTCAAGCATATTTTTGAAATTTAATTGCAAAATTAAAATAGTTTTATGAATTCCCATGTCCCCACCATCCAGATCCAACAATTATCCACACGTAACCAGTTTTGTCTCATCTATAATCCCAGTTTCCTAAGGTATTTTGAAACAAATCCAGACTTTATATTGTTTTATCTATAAATATTTTAGAAGATAAAAAGAGAAGGACTTAAAAAAAACATAACAGCATAGAATGAAGGCCATTTATTTTGAGTCCTGGCTTGTGGACTGGTGCTAATTCCAGCATTATTTTGTCACTATTGACTTGCTCCTTAGGACATTCTTGCCCAATTCAATAAAAGAGCATAAATTACATTTTTGTTTTTACGACTTGGGACTGCATTTTGAAAAGAGGATTTATTTATTCAACAAATATTTGCTAATTTCTACTATGAGCCAGAAATATGCTCTGCAGTGGAGATTCAGAGATAAAACACCCTAAACTGGGAGAGACGTAGGCAAGTCAGCCTTGATAGAAACACAAATATAAATTTAGCTCTATACACTTTATGGCAGAGGTGTGTATGGGTTGCTCTATGTCTCAGAGAGATTTCTTTCTCTTATCTATAGTTTCAAAAGGCACCTTGATCCTGGTCAACTTCCAACTGTTGATTATGCATTAATGTAGGATATATAATTACCATGCATATTAGGTCTCTATAGGCTTATCACAAAACAAACTAAAGGAGATGCCTTTCTTGGTTCGTGCAACTGGAATGAAACGGCTTGAATTGTTTCCCTTCAGTTTCCTCCCCAACACTGCACACAGTTCTCTGTCGTGGTAGCAGAAACACTTAAAATGACTTCTGTGCTTAGAAGTGAGGGAAGGACGAGAGAGAGAGGACACAGGAGGAAAGGCAGGAGGAGGAGGGGAGACACTCACAGGGATTCAATGGTGGCTAGGTCCCCGTGGGCTCCCTGAGTGGTGGGAGGTGCCACCAGCTGCCTGATTTGGAGATAAAGTGAGGGAAAAGCTGTCAAATGCCTGTGACACACACATGCACACACGGCCTCTCTCAACCCCAATCTCTGACAGTTTCAAGTTTATCACCTGGGGTCTGGTAGGCCTGGGGCCGGTGGGTGGTGGGTACAGCCTCCTTGGGCAGGAGTCCTTCATCCTCCCACCCCCTGTCCCTCTCTTCCTCTCCTTGGGTCCCTGGCACCTGCTAGTGGGAAGCCCATCTCAGGGTTGGGAGCTGCTGTTCCCTGGCGGGGGATGGGCAGTGGCTTCTGGATTGGGATGGACAGATGGCTGTTCCCAGGATTACTTTCCCCCCCCACCTCCCTCCCTCTCTGGGGCCGGGGTCCCTAGGCTGGACCCCTGGCTTGGTGAGCCCTGCCTGTGAACTGCTGGGTATGCTCAACGCCCCCTCCCCGGGGGCCTGAAAGTGCTATGCTGGGTGGGGCCCAGGAAGCCCCATCTGTTCCCAATCCTCCACCTCCCTGACCCCCCGACAGAGACCTCACCCTCACCCCTCCTGCCCTGCCGTCCCTGGAGAGGTGCCCTCCCTGAGTGCTCGTCATGGGGCCATAAGGCAGTTGTCACAAGTCTAGGTAAATCTTACTCTCTACTAGTAGGGGCAGGTGGGGGTCCTGGGGAGAGACAGCTCCCACCAGTCACCGCTGGACCCTCCACTCACTGGCCACAAACCCTGGGGCCACTTCCCTCCTTTGTCCAGAGCAGGGACAGCCCCCATGTGGATGTTTTTTATGGTGATCCTAGAATCTCAGTTGGATTTTCCTGAATTCAGAGCCTGAGACAAGGGCTTCCAGGGGGTGGGGTGGGGGGTGAGGTAGGGGGGGCGAGGAGAGAGGGATGTTACTGGGTGTGGGGGGTTCCAGGAAATAGGAGGGAGGGAGAAGGAGGTGAGAAAGAGAGAGGGAGGTGAAGTTCATTACTGAGTTTGCTGCTAGAGGCAACAGGGGTCTTGCAGGTGACTCCTGCAAAATGTCCTTGAGAGAGTAGCTGCCCAGATGGTTCGGAATGTGTGAAGTGTTTGCAGCCACGCCCGTCCCCAGCCAAGCAGACAGACAAGGGCTGGAGGGACACTAGGGAAGCTCCAAGTTGCAGTGAAATGTGTTCTAATCCACGTAGTGGGTCCAGATTCCCCCTCCTGCTTAAAATGACTTACACTCATCCAATTTGGCAAATATTGGTTGAACACCTTCTACTGTGTTTAATGGAATCTGAAATATCATCGACTATAAGGCATGCTGTTATTTTAAGAAGCTCTAAGTAAAAAGCTGCCTAATCAACTGTGACACACCACGAAATGCAAGACACTTCGCCAGGTCAGAGACGTGCAAGTGTAAGAAGAATGTGGGCTTTGGGATGGGCACAGAAAGCGCTACAACCTGCTGGGCATGCGGGGGTGGGGGTTGGGGGTTGGGGGATGGGGTATAGAAACCATCTGTGTTCCCCGAGAGGAGAAAAGCCGTGCAGAGGGACGCCATGATGACACTCCAGGACAGGAGGGAGGAACGGATCAAACACCTTCAGGCTCCAGAGGAGGAGAGATGACTCCTGGTAGGGAGGAGGCAGGGAGGCCTTCCTGGACCAGGCGGTGGTATCTAAGCTGGGCTTAGACGATGACAGGGTTTGGGCTCTAGAGGGTAAAGGGAAAGGCATTCCAGGTGCAGGAACAGCACAAGCAAAGCCTCTGAGCAGTCCTGGAAATGGTCATTGTACTTGCTTGGGATGTAGGGTTTGCGGGTGAGCATCAGGAAGCAATCAAGAGTTAGGGAAGCAATGAACATGCCCTTGACCCAGAAATCCCACTCCTAAGTACACGAGCAAGAGCAACTCACCCTCAAGGGCACTGGAGAAGACATCTGGACGTTCCCAGCAGCACTGGGGAGGCTACAAAGGTGGGGACGGCTTCTTCACAAGGGAAGGACAGGGCAGGGGTAGGGCGCAGCCGCTCAGAGTGTTTCTTTAGAACAACCCAGCTGGATGGGGAGCAGCAGGGGAGACTGAGGCAGGCCAGGCCAGACGGTAGGCGGTGAGAGCGGAGAAGTGGCTGAGAATGGCTCTGTAGGGGAAGGGCCGACAGGACTCGGTGACAGGGAAGGTGATGGCAAGAGTGGAGCCTGGGAACTTAAGACAGGGAACAGGGTGCTTTTTTTTTTTTTAAGGAGGAGGGAAGCAGGGATGATTTATTTGCTCTTGTTCACCGCATGCTCCGGGTGCTATGTCTGCCTTTAAATCATCTGGCTTCTGTGACGTGAATCTCTTCCCATTCTTGTCCTCCTTCCTCAGCTCCTCTGCTCTGAGGCATGCCAGCTCCTTGGGCCCTGTCTTTGGGTCACGAGGCTCCTCCGGACCTCACCTGTCCTTTGAGCTGAGTATTTCCCATATGAAACACCCACATCTTTGGGACTCTCTTCTTTCCCGCATGCTCCCTGTGTGTGAACAGGGCACCACCGTCCTCATGACTCCCCAGTCCCAAAAGCCACCATCTGTCCTCCTCTCACTTCCTCTCCACTGCCAGCTTCTTCTGCCCCTCATGCCCTGTCTCAGGTTGTCCTGACTCCCATTTTGGCTCCAGGTGTTGCTATGACAACCCGGTCTCCAGGTGTGGGTTTCTCTTGCTTTCCATCCAGGCCTACAGGTGTTGCTGGCCATGAACCTGGAAGTTCAAGGGAGGTAGCATTCCTTGGGCAAAGCTTGACCAATGGAGGAGGGAGCTGATGAGTTCCTCTTCCTTCCCCTATGTAGACAATTCTGAGGCACCTTCTAGATGCTTCCTCGGGGGTCTCTAGCCCCAGCCAGCCACTGAGGTAACCAGACCAATGACACTGCCTGGGGCTGCTTCCTCCTCCTCCTCCTCCTCCT
>VSMD01091183.1:0-31723 GCA_008750895.1 Mirza zaza | reverse complement strand
GGGAGGGGGTGGGTATATACATACACAATGAGTGAGATGTGCACTATCTGGGGGATGGTCATGCTGGAAAGTCAGACTTGTGGGGGGAGGGGAGGAAAGGGCATTTATTGAAACCTTAAAATCTGTACCCCCATAATATGCTGAAATTAAAAAAAAAAAGAAAGGAATGTGAGGGTAATAGATTAGGGGAAGAGTTGGAGATGAGGTCAGAAGGGAAGGGAGAAGCCCAATCTTCAAGGACTTTGTAGAGCATGGTTTTATTGTAAATGGGATTAGAAGCCATCAAAAGGGAGTTATATGGTTATATTTATGTTTCGAAAGGATCATTCTGGCTACTGTGAGACTATACTGCAGGAGGCAGGAGCAGCAGATGGGGGCCAGTTAAGAAGTTATTGGTGTAGTCACAACAAGTGGGGGTATGGCTTGGACTAGGGTGGATATGATGGGAGGTCAGGCTGTATTTCAGAGTGGAGTCAGAGGACACGATGTTGGACTAGGTGTAGAGATGTGGCATCTGAGGGAAGAGAGGAATCAAGAAGGGCTCATTGCTGGAGGACTTGAGTGGATGGGAGATTATTTCATTGATGAGGAAGAACGGGGGGTATGAATAAATCAAGAATTCTACTTTAGACATGGCAAGGGAATGATCGATGGAGAAATACCTTGGAAAAACGTGTTTATTGCCGACCCTATCTCTAACTCACTAATTGCAATTGCACCTTCAAGTCTCCAGGCTACTGAGCACATGGAAGAACCATTTGGAATATCCACTTCATGACCTCATCCAGTGTTTCTGGTGATCATTTACTCAACCTTCTGCTCCCTGATTTCATACTCTGGCTTCTGAACCACCTGCCTAGTTCTCGAAAGTTATTTCTCCTTTTATGATTTATTGTCCAGCTTCCCATCTGGGTCTCAGGTCTGCATACTTCTTTGATCTCAGCATTGGCCTCCGATTCAGGGTACTTCATCAGATACCACCAGGTGTTTCTTATCCTATTTCACCACTCCTTAGACCCAGCCCCAAAGAACCTTTGCCATCCTGCAACCCTCCCCCTCAACCTATGGGACAAGAATGCAGCTATTAATATTTATAACCTGTTAGACTACTTTGTAAAGTCAGATAATAGTTTTTATATTCTGTGATTATTATTCCTGAAAAAAAATTCTTCCTTTGTTACAAGTACCAGTTTAAACCAATTCCTTGTTAGGATTTTTATAAAAATATCGGGATTTAGGTGTCAGTTAAGCTGGCACTCTGACATCTCCATGTTCCGAGCCACCATCTTCTCTTACTTGAACCTTTGAAAACCTCTTAAATAATCTTTTTTTTTTTTTTTGTCCAGCCAGTTCATTCTCCACAATATAGATGGGGTAATTTACAACATAAACTTAGTCCTGACAAGTCCCCTGCTGGTGGTTCTCCATTACCCTTAGGTGGTGCTATGCCTTGCATGTCTTGGCAGAGACATTGGCAATCCCCAGATGGTCCATGTGCTCCCTATATTTTCTAGCCTTTTGCATAGTTAGTTGGTTCTTTGTAACTAGTTCTGGCCAGCAGGAGAATGTGTCACTTTTGGACCAAATCATGTAAGAGGTGGTGTGCCACTTCCACACCCTCTCTCCACCTGCTATGGGGACCTGGAAAGCCACATGTTGAGATGTCAACATCAAAAGATAGTGGAATCCTGGGTGTCTCAGTTACCCTATGCATCAGATTCACCCTGGAATGTCACTTGACCTGCGTTAGAATTTATTTGATAGAGAAACACGTCTTTGTTGGTTGAGCCACCAAGAGTTGGGGTTTCATTTCTGCAGCAGAGCCTAGTCTACTTGATTAATGCACATGGTTGGCACGGCCTTGCAGGCTCTAACCGCAGCCTATCTTTCTAGCTTCTATGACTCCCTAACCATGTGGGACACTTTCACTTCCTCCAAGGTCTCTTTTCTCCTGTCTTTGGTTATTCCCCAGCAAGTGGGCAAGTGGGGAATAACTCTTCCTCCTCTACTTCCTCCTCCTCCTCCTTCTAACACATGCACTTTGGCTAAATCTTAGTCATCCTTTAGGTCACAACCAAACGATCCCTTCCTCAGGGAAGCCCCGGTAACCACTCCCTTCCATAGCTTCTCATAATCTTGCTCATGACTCATCATTGCTATTGGATTTCCACAAATCTGTATGTCCTGCCAGACTGTCAGCTTTGGCAGGGTCTAGACACTGTCCTCCTTGCGTGGCACGGGACTGCCAGCCCCCTGCCTACACTTAGCAATGGCTCAATAAATATTGGTTGAATGATGGAATGATTGATTAAATGAATGAACTATTAGCAGGAGATAAACAAAGGCAAATGGAACAGAGACTACAAAAAAGGGAAGCTATCATAACATATAGGATCCAGCTTGTGCATTAGCCATGGTTGGCCTAGGTTGAGGGCATCTTGGGGAGCCACGTGAAATACTGATTATGACTTAGAACTTCTCATCTATGCTCTGTGTAGCCACCTGCATTATTTGAATGAGAATGAAATCTTTCCTCCTTGAGAATCTTTCATGGCTTTCTATTGCATGTAGGGTAAAATTCAAATACCTTAGCATGAAGGATGTGTCAATTAAAGGTTGGTCTCTACTTTTCCTCATCTCCTACCACCTCCTTCTTCCATCCTATGCAGGTTCTGCTCCAGTCAAAGCAAATGCCTCATCCTCTCTGAAATATATATGATGCTTCCTCCCAACTTGCCCACCTAGCCAACTCTTACTTGTATTTTGAGACTCAGCTTAAATGTCACCCCCTCTGTAAAGACTGTTTCAAGTCCCCAGTGTTAGGTAGTCAGCATTATGGGCTCCAATAATGCTCTGTCTGTGGTCCTTAGGTAGCACTTAGAACATGATTATTTGTTTATGCATGTGTCGCTCTCACTGAGACTTGAGCTCCTCCAGGTAGGGACTATGTGTAACCTACTCATCTTTTACAATCTGTTACAGTGTTTAGCCAAAAGAACTTTATGAGTGCTTGTTGAGTGAATGAATGAGTGAATAAGTAAATGGCCTTCACAGAAATAAAGCTGGAGTATTATAATGGATGCAACGTCTAGTTTTGCTTTTTGTTTTAAGTTTTAATTTTTTTTTTTTTTTTTGAGCTATGGGGTCTTGCTATGTTCCTAGGCTGGAGTACAGTGGCTTCTATTCACAGGCATGATCATAGTACAATACCTGCAGCCTTCAACTCCTGGGCTCAAGCAATTCTCCCACCTTAGTCTCCCGAATAGCAAAGACTATACAGGAGCACACCACTGGGGCCAGAATATTTTCTTTTGTTGAGTAAGTACATACGCACTGGGACTTGAGGTTGAAAAGGGAAAAATTAGCTTTTTTCAAAAATTTGTTTTTCACTTTTACGTTTTCTCTTAGGACTGGCGAGGTTTCAAAGTGCTGCATAATATGAACAGCATATTTCATAGTTCATGGCTACTTATGATTTGGTAGCAAAACCTTAGACCCAAAATGCACATACTTTTGATTTCTGACAAATAAATAGCTTTCCCTAATTACATGAAAATTAATGTTCTGGATATATTTTTAAATTCGAGCTTTTCTTCTAAAAGTTCTTTTCTTTTCTGGGACACACAGAATTCACATTTTTCCTACATTGGGGTTAGAGGGAGTTTAATTTATATTGATCTTTTCTTCTAATTTTGAGTGTTTCTTGAATTGTTATTAGGTTTTTCATTTTGTTTTATTCTGTTTTGTTTTATAGATATCCAGCCTTAAACACTGGGAAAATTCCATTCCCCCTTCCCCATTGCAGATAGTACGGTGAAAAGTTATTAGTCTTGACAACTCTCCAAGATTGTGTCACTAGCCTGGGATGTAGGCTGATAAAAACCCACACATCTCAGAAGGAGTGGGTTGGTTCTTAAGAACCTATTGAAATGCTTACCTAAACACTCAGTGCTAGGTCTGGTTTGCTCATATGGTCTGTCTGTCTCATACCCCTGTTGACTCTAACTAATGAACCTCACCTCTCTCCACCCCATAGTAGCTGGGAATGTTATTAAAGTATTCGCTCAAGCATTGAAGCAGATAGTCCAGGAATAAATAATGCTTTCAGGCACACCACGTGCATCTTAGAATTTCTAATTGGGAGAAGGGGCTTGAAATGTTCTGAAGGAGAGAGATTTTCACTTCTTTCAGATCAGTCTAAGGATTCAGCAGGGTTAGTACCAAGGAGACATAAAGATGTCAATAGGAGCATAAGGTTGCTGGATTCAGTTATACGTGGTCTAGAACTGTCAACCCTGACATGTTCTACTTTAACCTGGCTAAACAATTTTTAGCATAATTTCCAGAATTGTCAAGAACAATCTGTGTGTGTGTGTGTGCATGTGTGTGTGTGTGTATGCACATGTTTTCTTACATATATGTTTTCATCCCACAAGGACAGTGGTATTTTGCCTTATAGGGATGAAGTTCTGTTTTTCCTCTGTCAAGTGACTGTGGGTTTTGTTGTACTCAGCAGGCCTTTTGTCTAATGCATTGACACCTTAATAAAAAACAAAAGGTAGATTCATCAAAAGAGACAAGATTACTTGAATCATAAATGGAGAACATCAGGGAGGATAGCAACAATAATAATAATAAATTGCAGCTATTGTCCACAGAAACTTGCTTTTCTAAGGTACTTTTGATAATTACCTGTCAGTGTTTCGGTTTTAACACCCACTTCTTGAATTGATGGAGTCTATTTATATCACGTGAAATTCTTGTATTTGCTTCTTGAAGTGTATTCTAGTCCCAGGCATGAATAGGGCAGGGGTTATTTTATTTTTCCCGGACAGGAAAGTGGCATTATTGAATTTGATACATGTACACATTGCTTTCTGGTGGAAGAGAAGCAAAACAAAACAACTAATAAACATCAACCTTAATCGGCAAGCAAAAGAAGAGAATGGAAGCTTGGATAGTTCAGGGGCAAGTAGTGTTTGTGTCTCCATGAGGTTGTTTGACTCAGGTAGTGTCTAACATGGTATCTCTGTCAGGTGATGTCTTAAAGCTTAAATGAAATATCAGTACAGGGCACTAAGGAGTTAGACAAAATAAAGTCATGAAAATCTATGTTAGGAATAGAGGAACTTCAGGGATTATAATTTGTCTTCATTTAGAGAATGTTCTAATATGAATGACTTAATTTAATAAAACCAGAAGCATCTAAATAGAATAGAGGTACCATTGGTTCAGTTAGTCCTTCTCTTTGGTTTAAATCATAGAAATAGAAGTGAGGGGACTGGTTGTATGGGACAGTGTGGCAGAGAACCCCCACATTTCCACCAGAGGATGAGAGAACCCCAAATCAGGAGATACGAGTCCTGGCACCAGGACTACTGCACTACTGTGTGACTTGGGACAACTTTGTCTGCCCTGAGACTCAATTTACTTATTTGTTACATGAAACCATTGGGCCAGATCCTATCCAACTCTAAAATTCATTTTTTAAAAATTCATTTTAAAGTATCTTAGAATCCTTAAATCTCTACACAGTGTTTGGCATAAAACTGGGGAACAGCCAATGTTTATTAAACGAATAAACAAACAAGTGTCTGTGCAGGTCCCAAGTTCAGTCTGTTAGATAGATGGTCTTTCAGAATTACAAGGATTACCCAGTAAGGATAACACATTTAGTAAATACCTGTTCACTGATTTCTTACTGTGTATGGAAGACAGCCTTTAAGATGGGCTCCAATGACCACCCGCTCCTGGTGTTCGTGCTCTTGTGTAATCCCTTCCTCTTGAAGGTAGGCTGGACATACTGACTTACTTCTAACAAACAGAGTGCCACAGAAGTGATGGGTTGTCATTTCTGAGATTAGGTTACAAAAAGACTGTGACTTCTGATTTGTTTTCTCTCTTTATCTCTCAACCTTTGCCCTAAGGGAAGCCAGCTGCCATGTGGCAGCTGTCCTATGGAGAGACCCTCGCAGCAGAGAACTGATGTCCCCAGACAACATCCAGCAAGGACCTGAGGACAGCCAAGAGTCACACGAGGGAGCTTGGAAGTGGGACCTTCCTTAGTCGATCCTTGAGATGACCGCAGCCTTGCTGGACACCTCAACTGTAGCCTCGCCAGAGACACTAAGCCGTACTCAGATTTCTGACCCACAGAAACTGAGCTAATAAATGTTTGTCATTTTAAACCGATAAATTTTGGGGTAATTTGCTACACAGAAATAAATGACTAATATGCTATGTACAAAAAGAAACTGAATTAGAGAATTCAAAATGCATACAATCTAAATAAGAGATACAACAAATATACCAATTACTATCATGTAGAGTTGTAATAGTAATAAAAACTAATTCCTATAGAGAGTTGACAACATGTTCCAAACTAACACACACACAAACATACACACACACACATCAACCTACTTATTCTTTACAACAATACTGAGGTGCATGATATGACCATTCCATTTTACAGATGAAGAAACAGAGTCATAGATAGGGTAAGTCAGTTGCTCAAGGCCACACAGCCAGTAAAGGTAGTAAATGGTTGATTGAAAGTTTAAACCCAATTTCCAGATGGCTTGTTTGTTACCACCAAGCTGCACTGTACCTATAAATGAGACAAGGGAAGCATCATGAAATGACAAGAGGTTCAAGAGGAGTGATTTCATCCAGTCTGAGGGATAAGAATAGGGTTTTATGGAGGAGGTGACTTGTAGATGGAGAGCATTAACTTAGTGAGATGGAAACAGGGCATCCCAAATAGAGTTCCCTGTTGAAGGAATCACAGGGAGAACCCAAAGGAAGGAAAGACAAGCATGCAATTGAAACGGAAACAGTTCTGTAATGCAGTCTGTTTGTCATGAGGCCATTAGTAGCCAGGCCCAGAAATAATGGGTTACAGAATGGTTTAATTTTTCTGGGGCACAGTTAGTCAGGAAAGTCTTACCAGTGGTAGAGCAGTATTTAGGTGGAGTTGTTATATGACTTGTCTTCACTATTCCTCACTTTACCTATTCCTCACTTATTCTCCTAAATCTTGGTTTCATACCTTCTCTTCTCTGCCTTTGAATTCTACCTGATAGTCATTCTATTCTTTCTTTGAGGTGAGACCCACCTCCTCATCTAATGTTTCTATTCTCACAGCCCTTGGATGGCACCAAATAAAATAGAAAAATACCCAGGATTTCAAATATAGTATAAAATATGATATCTGGATATATTAGTACTCTTCTGGTGCCCCATCAAAGTAGTCATTTCTCATATTTTAAACAGTTGGGAACTTCCTAAATGGTCACTCAATGATTCTACAAAGGCATACTTCACTCTAATGGAGCTATACTAGCTATACTCATCTATTGACCAACTACTGTAATTACTAGAATTTTCCAGAACCTTCCATCTTATATTTTGCTAATTGTATATGGTTATTACTAAAATTGCCACTGACAATCCTTCATTCCTTTGGCAATCCTTTCTTTATTTATTATACTAGTGCCAGCAATGTGGACACATTGCATACTGTTCAGTTCATCTAACACAGATGGAGCAAAGCTCATGAAGTCAGCCTGCAGGATGAAAGGAGGCTGCAACTTCCCATTTTCTGCTAGAGGGATTTCAAGGCTCCCATTCCATTTGACCATGTTGGATCTCAAGAGTTCAACTCAGATGCAAAGTTTCATTTTCAGAGGTGTTACATTTGCATAATTTGACAGCTGGGGATATCAGTAGCTCAGGTAAATCAAATGCATTTGCACCTCTGCACAAATGAAAATTTGCTCTTTTTCCCCAGGCCCCCATCATCCTGTTATAACCATTCCTTGGCCCCGGCTCCTTTTTAGACTTCCTCGCCACATTGCATCTCATGCTCAGAAATAACTTTGGCTGTGTAGTCATTTCCCGTGCTACCTCTGTGTACCTTCCACAGGAGTACAAGGCTTATTGGTTATTATGGTGGTGAAGGAAGGGAGATTCAGCCTCAGGTGACCTGGGCTCAAATCCTGTTATGTACCAACCAAAGCCAAGCCGCCACTATCTCCTGCCTGGCCCTCTGAAGTAGCCTCTTAATTGCTCTTTCTGCACTCGTTCCAGTCTCTAATTCTTCCCTCTATATAATGGACAGAATAATCACTTAAAACAATTACTTTACTATGTTTTAAATTTAAAAACAATGCATGAATATAGTTTTCTTTTTTAAAAAAGAAAAGTTCAATGGGCCGGGCGCGGTGGCTCAAGCCTGTAATCCTAGCTCTCTGGGAGGCCGAGGTGGGCAGATCCTTTGAGCTCAGGAGTTCGAGACTAGCCTGAGCAAGAGCGAGATCCCATCTCTACTATAAATAGAAAGAAAATAATTGGCCAACTAAAATATATATAGAAAAAATTAGCCGGGCATGGTGGCACATGCCTGTAGTCCCAGCTACTTGGGAGGCTGAGGCAGGAGGATTGCTTGAGCCCAGGAGTTTGAGGTTGCTGTGAGCTAGGCTGACGCCACGGCACTCACTCTAGCCTGGGCAATAAAGTGAACCTCTGTCTCAAAAAAAAAAAAAAAAAAAAAGAAAAGAAAAGAAAAGTTCAAAAGTGAATGCAATGAAAAATTAGTCTCTCTACTAAGTCAACTGTGTATTCCCCGAGGAGCTCTTCCTATAAGCAACTACATTTACCAGTTGATTGTATATTTTTCAGAAATAGTTTATGTATATACATATTTATCAGATATATACATACATACTTTTCATTTTTTTTCTATGCATGAATGATTTTAATATATAAATTTGATCATGACATATAACAACAGCAGCTCCCCCTTAACCTGAAGTTAA
Organism: Mirza zaza; assembly: GCA_008750895.1. NCBI lineage: Eukaryota > Metazoa > Chordata > Mammalia > Primates > Cheirogaleidae > Mirza > Mirza zaza. Next base: position 22,904 of record VSMD01091183.1, on the reverse strand, counting down.
CATCCAAAATTTTTAACACAGTCTTCAACATCTTGCATGATCTGGCTCCTGTCCGACTGTGCAAATTTGTCTTATGCCATTCTCCTCTTTATTTTCTTCCACACTGCATTTATATTAGGTCCTTGAACTTCTAATCTTAGCACCTAAGATTCTTTGTACGTGTTTTTTCTCTTTGGCATGGAAACTGTGGCTGCCTCTTCAATATCCATCCCATCTATGCTTAGTGGCCATATGTTTGGATAGAATGGACCCACCCTAGGGCTCAAGGGTACACAAATTTCATTCTCCTTACCACAGCGATTGGTTCAGGCATCCATTGATTAGAAGGATTGCATTGGGGTGGCTTAATCAGCATAAGAAGGAGACTCTCTTTTTCTCTCTCTGAATGTAAACATGCAAGTTCTGGTTGTCGTTGATAGACATTATTATGACAGACACCAAGGGACTGAAACCAACATATAATTTGGAAGGGCAATTAGTGTCTGAGAAACAAAGTCAGAGCCTTGATCAAACTGCTCCTGACACTGTCAGTTACCTAAATAACTTTTAGTGTTTTAAGCAAATTTGCTTTGAATTTTCTAGGACTTGCAGACAAATTAAAGCATCCCAATACATCCCTCCTTTCTTGTATCTGGCTAACTCTTAGCTCCAGGCCTCTTAAATATTAATTCCTTAGAGAGGCTTTCTCTGACTTTCCCAGACTAGGTCGGGTCTTTCTTTCCTCTGTTTTCCTTGCATTGAGGCTTTTCCCTCCTCCCCCCATACTTGTCACAACAGTAATGAATGATTATTTTTAATGTTCCTCTCCCCTAGTGGCCTATAAATTAAGTGAAGTTGGGGCCATGCCTATCCGGTTCACTGCTCTAGCCCCAGGTTTCTGGCATGTACCTCACACTTACGAATTGCTCAATAAATATTTATTGGATGCAAAAGTGAATAAATGATAGAATTTATTATGGATACATTAATCTTTCACAATGATTTTTAAGCGAATGTTAGCAGTGTTCCCATAGATTGAACTACTTTTTTTTTTTTTAATCTTTAGTCTAACTCAGGCAAAATATCCCAACTGCCCAGGATATTTCACCAGCTGAAATTCAATTTCTATCACTGAATCTCTGGGGAGGATGTGTGGGCGACAGTTAAGAGCCCCACTCCAGTGCAGGTCAGAATCCTGGACTAAACAAAACCCAAATCTTCCATCTACTGGATTCTCGGTTTGGGCCAAATTACTCAACTTTAAGCCTCAATATTTTTATCTTTAAAATTCAGATTATAATGGTATCTGCTTCACAGGATCACTGTGACTATTAAATGATGCAATGCATGTAATGTACCTATCTCAATAATATGTACTCACATACAGTATTTTCTACTGCATAGTAAATAATAAATATATTACATGATAATACTCACTATATGTAGCTACTAGTTATGATTATAGCAGTTGGACCTCTAGGGTTTCCAAATTCTAGGACTGGAAAATGAGATTTCTCTTAACTCTGCTCCAGGGCTTTGAAGGGCTTTACTTATGAATGATTTAACATAGATAGAATGGACCAAATGTTGGATTTTTGATTATTTCAGATTGATTCAGATTCAGCTTGATTCAGATTCTTGTGGAACCCCGTGATTTTGAACAGCTATTGTTCTCCAAAAATGAGAATGGATTTAAAGGAATATTTATATTGATTTATTGTTGGTTGTTGAAATGTAAATAGCCCTGAATGTGCCACTCACTGGGAAAGGACAGTGCTTTTCATAATGGACAAAATAGCCTTGTTTCATTTTAATAACCTGCTTGTGGTCACACCAGTCATGGGGTTCCTTAAGCATAGCAGAATGCCTGCTATTGTCATTTACATATCAATGAGCAGACATCTCTCCACTAGTTGCTGTTACATAGCACTGCTTCTTCCCTAACTTGGGGACTGTGCTGAGTTTATATGTGAAATGAACAAATCTTTCATACAGACACGCATATCCCGAGCCTCTGCAACAGCTGCTAAGGCAGTGATACAACTTGTCTATTGTTTATTTGTAGAAGTTGGAAAGGTTAGAAATAAATTGCCTGCCCCTAGAATTTTATGGACATATGTGTGTCTTCTTCTTTTACAGAAGTATGCCATGAACAATCATTCTGGGTTTCCAAAGTTGAGTGCATCAGATGAAGTAGGCTTAAACAAGGAAAAACAATCAAACAAATACCCCAAAACACAGCATTGCTTACACAGGAAACTCTGACTTTAAAATTCAGAGGCAAAAAAAAAAACCAATTTGTTTTCTCTGCTTATTGCCTCATTCTTGCCAATGCATTTTCTGGTTTGGAAATAGCCCTTCTACTTCATCGACTTAGAAATAAATGGCATATTAGTCTTTCCCCCAAGGGCCACTGAGGGAATGGAGGTTGAATGCAGAGTTGTGTGATTCTAGAGTGATGCCCAGGGCAGCCCAGGAAGTCATGACTGCTAGCTTAGAAATCATCGCTAGTCCTCTTTAACGAGCCCTAGGATCATGCTCCTAATAATCTTTTTAGGTGACCTTAATCGCCACTGCAGCGTTAAACAGCAGTTTCACCACAGAGCCATGATTTGGCCATGGATTTATTATTCAGACCAGGTCAGGAGGAACTCAAAGCTGAGGAAACAGAGTCTCCATAACCTTCTCATGCTAGTGACAGCTGTACTTCCATACTGTGAAAGAACCGCTTAAATACCCAAGTAGTCCCAGATTTTTTTTTTAATTGAAAATTGGTTATCAATATCATACTCATCTTTAGAAAAACTGTGAGGAACACACCCTCACCGCCCCCCACTCACATATATGAAATCACAATAATCATGCTTGTTATCTGCTTGGCACTGATCTAGATTCTACCTGGGAATTAACTCATATAATTCTCTTCTTCAACAGTACGATGAGACACATACTATTATTATCCAATTTTCCTGTTGAGCAACTGAGGTAGGGAGAGGTTCAGTAATTTGCCTGTGGTAGGAGTGCAGATGTGAAATGCACACGTCTGTCTCCTTCGTGCAGATGTGTGTACGAACTGGAGGCAACCATTGCTGAGGTGGTTAACCAACTTCCTTATTGTGTATTTGTAGAAGTTGTGGTAGTAGGAGATAAATTGCCCATCCCTTCTGTCTTACTATATAGATAGTATGTCAAGGAGCTATTTAGGATAATAATAATAATTAGCATTAATTGGGTGCTTCCTAGGCCAGGCTAGCATTCTTATACAGGCTTTATGTTTATTGTCTTGTTTCATCCTCACAATAGCCCAAAGAAAGAGTTATGATGATGCTCATTTCAGGCTGACAGTATCTAAACCTGATGGGATTTAAATACTTTGCCTAAGTCGTACATCTAAGAAGCAGGAGAGCAGGGATTTGAACTCCTGAAATTGTGTGATTAATCAGTGGTGCCTCTAGATGGCAAAACTCTTCCTCCAGGTCCCGGGGAGAATGGCGGGCATCTCCGTGCTGTGCTGGCTGCCAAGGACACGAACAAACCTATTGGATGTCTTCTCCCTCTGCCAAACCTCAGGATCTTTCTAGTCTCTTTTCTCATATCACATTGCCTCCATCCATACTTCCCTTTCTAATGTTCCATTTCTTTAAGACTTGGCTTGGCCTTGTTGGCAGAGGTCCAATCTGAGAACATACTTTACAACCACATATAGTGGGAGCAAATAAGTTAATATGTTCCAGATACTTACATATTTTTGGCATAGAATCTAACCAATACAATCACAGCTTATTATCCTTCACGGGCAACAATCATTCTTTTATTTGTTCAATAAACATTGAGTGACTATGATGGCCTGGGCACTGTGCTAGGTCTGCATTAGCATCTGTGACAGGAGCATTTTGGAAATGCAATGCCCCATTCATCGGAGTGACTTTAATGGTAGAGCCTTTGGCACCTTGGCAAGCCGGCTTTTGGGCCCCTCTCAAGTCTCATTAACTCATTGGCCATGGACTCTGCTCATCTCAATGGCTGGTCTTGCTGTCTTGCTGGCCCCACCTCTGAAAAAAAGTGACACAGTTTGATTCCATTGTGAAAAAATGGGGTTAGATGAATATTTTTTTCCAGATCTAAAGGATGCCACTTTTGGACCAGGAACATAAAATTGATGAAACGGAACTTAAGTGACTTGGAATTAAGCCTCAGAAAAGAGGTTTACATCAATCTCCATGATGGAATTGGGACAATGTCTTCATTATTATTATTATTGTTATTACATTTTGTTCAGTTTATTTAAATAACTGTGTTTTTCTTTGGTCTATTTCCAGTCTGTTAGCAAGCCCATTTCTGTGGCCAGGCCTTGCCCCTGCTACTCTATTTTTGATTTTGTTTTTTTTTTCCTAATAGAACCTTGTCTTTATCTCTCATGCAGGATGACCATCATCTGCAAGTTGTTTGTTGAGAGTCCCCTCTGACTTCAGAACAACCAATTTATGGTGACATGAACAAGTCAAGGGACTCAGAGCTAAAACAGGCAGGATTTCTAGATCTAATGAAGACCCTGTCAGGCCTCATTTGGATCTAGTTAATGAGGATCTGATTGAATTTGCCATCTTTATAACATTGTGAGGTCTTTGGGGCCAGTAAATGATTTCCCTTATTTTTCTGCACAGAAACAAGGATGAGGTCGAGTTGTCAGTGTAAACATTTGTATGGCATACGTCATCAGACATCATGCCCTTGGTGGATGATTTGCTAGGTCATCTTAGAGAGGCCATTTAATCTTTCTGTGTTTTAGCTTTTCCACCTGTGAAAGTATGGTTACACATATAGGACTTCGAAGGAAAGTGCAATTAGGAAGAATATATAAGGTGTGTTAACTTGAGGGGCTTTTGCAACAGAAACTTGCTTCACTTTTTGTTAGAGGGAGTGTCACCTTGAGGTGATATAACATTTTTTTTTATGGCAAGATAGTCTGATAAAAAGTGCTTGCCAAGCAAACATCAGATCTGAGGGAAGGGAGGGATTATTCCTGCTATTTCAATCCATTTGGAGGTAACTTCTGACAAGGGTTTTTCGGACCAAAGTTTCTCCAAGGGAAAAATTGAAACCGTAAGACCACTGTTTGGCAGTCCAAATTAAATGTGCCCACAATTTAAAAAAGACGAATTCGTATGTGCTCAGCTTCAAATTATAAATTACCAATAACATCTTGTGGTTTTGTCGTTTTGCTGTGGAGGGACTTTGCTGCTGAAGGCAGTCTTGTAGCTGCTTTTCACACACAGTTTGTAAACAACAGCAAGCCTTGACTATGCTGTTAGTCTTTGAAGATGTGGAGGTTAGCACACTCTGATTTCCTTGTCTTCTGTTATGATCCAGATTGCCCCAGATCTCCCAGACCAGATATGTTTTTTTTTTTAATAAATATACACAGAACCAATCAGTGTTTATTTTGGGGTTACTAAAACAGTTCCAGTAAATTCTTTAGTAAAAACCCTGGATGAAATACATCTCAAATCAGAGAACAGTTTTGCTTCCATGACTTCCAATTGCTATATTTTAAAAGACTGGTATAAACTTTTTCATACGTACAAGTGAAACTCAGTGGAGCCCTTTATTTCAAGTCACCTTCTTGCCCGCCCACTCCCTCCCCCCACCTCCCCCTACCTCCCCCTTCTTGAAACTGCAAGCATGAGACCTGTTGCTTTCATCTGTGTGAATTTCCCATTGGCCGTGCCCCAACTCTCAGAATCATTCTCTTTCCCCCAGGGGAATCGCCAGATGCTCAGTATGTGATCAATGTGCCCTGTGCTATTCAGCTTTGCCTGGGCTTGCCTGTGTGTCCTCCAAAAATGTAAACAGAGACACCCAACTCTGCCTCAGGGTGGAGGGAAGGACCTCAAATCAGTCACAAGCCCAAACAAACAATGCAGGAAATGCTGCCTCTTCCCCCAATCAGTGCAGGAGGATGGGCTGTCTCATTATACAGTGCTAATGGTGTCTGAAATATGAGGGTTCTGTGGGATAAAAAGCTACCTGTTAAGAGCTGTGACAAATTGTCAATCTGTGTTACACCACACTTTAAACATTCCCAGCAATGTCATTTCTGGCGGTATAATAGGGAAATAGTTATGTGGTTAAAGCTTTAAATCAATAGTTAAGTTAATTGCATGAATGGACTTAAATGTCCAACAGGAAGAATTTGATTAAATAACTTATGCTATCTACCTGTCTGTCTGTCCTTCTCTCTCTTCCAAATATACCTATTTCTGCCATTTAAAATGAGGGTGTAAATGGTCTTTTTAAAATTTAAGTTAGAAACACCTTGGAGAGCTTAATAAAAGGTATAAACCAGGAGAAAATGTCCATTTGTTCAACATTATCATGTAATATCAAAAGATTTCAACAAAAACTTGTCTCTCACTTAATGTTTAGGAATAATCTAAATGTACTAGAAATAATTAATAATTCAGATGTAGGGAGTAGTGGAACAAGCAGCTTACAGAAGAGTATAATCCCATTTTTGTAAATAAAAAACAAACAAAGCAAAATATCCACTATATATGTAAAGAAAAGGCTTTGAAATGAGGAACAAGAAGGCGCTAACAATGGCTTCTCTGGCAGGTGATTTGGTTTCTCTTCAAGTCTTCCTTTTGCCCTCCCTTCCTCCCTCCCTCTCTTCTTTTTTCCTTTTTTCATTCTTCTCTCTATCTCCCCCTCCCTTCTTTTTTTGTGGCCTATTTGTATCTTCTGACTTTTCTACAACTAAACATAAATTGCTTTTATAAGAAGAAATATATCACACAAGTTTGTTTTAATTTTTTTTTTAAAAGAGCTGTAATCAGTTTTGGCAGGTATGTTAGAACACCTGGGGACATTTCTAACACCCCTCTGATGAAATACTGGAAGAAGCAATAATTAGGATGAAGGGATATTATTTCTGAGTGAGAGGTAATTAGAGCCATGTGAAAAGCAAATAGTTTGATGGACTTATTTTCAACATGAAATACAGATGAAACATGTTAAAACAATTCCAAATGAATCAGAATAAATCCACTAATGCCCAAACCATTCATGGCAACCAGGAAAAGCCAGTCTACCTGTGACCTTTAGCTTGACATCAAGAATAGTATTACCATTCTTGGAATGTCCTTTGGGAGTGCCTCTGGCAACTCAGTATCTTGAAGGATTATGAGTCTGACATTCCTATTTCTCTCACCTAAGAAGGGGTCTGGGGGAAGTTGTCTATCTTTGCAGACCTTGTTCTCGCAATTTGAAGGTGATGTTTGCATTTCTTCTATTTCCTGGCAAGTGTCTTTAAGAAAAGTGAAGTTAATTTTCAGACTCTGCGGATATCTGCTCAACATCCATGCCCCCTTTCTTGAGAAACAGGGTACCTACATCTTCTTTTGGGGAACTCCCTTGTACTCTCAGCTGCTGTGTCTTTAGTGAAGCTGGCACCACCCTCCAGCTCCAGGTTGACCACGTGACTCAAACTTGGTCAATTTAAGTCTCTGTCTCTCCCTTTCTGCCACAGAGACAAGTGTAGGGATAGGCATGTGATCCAATCAATGAGATAGAGCCAAGGTTTCCCAGCTGGGAGAATATAAGCTTGGGATTGTTCTGGAAAAAGCCCCTGGTGAATGATGGCAAAAAGAACAAAGTAGAGCCACAGGATAGAAGAAGATGGGAAATGTGAGGTTGATTATCACATCCTGGGGCTTCATTTGAGCTCCCAGTTCCCTATGTCCCTGAAACAAACTTGCCAATGAAGTTTTCAATTACATGTGGCAATAATTTCCTTTTCGTTAAAAGCCAGTTTGAATTAGATCTGTTTTACTTACAACCAACTGAGTCCTTATTAATACAGTGATTTAATAATAATGATACTTATTGAGCACTTCTTAAGTGACAGACCCTGTACAAATCCTTTATATGCATTCTCTTATTTAATTCTCACAATAGTTCTTTTTAAGAAAGGGAACAGTTTCAGAAAGATTAAGTAACTTTCATAAGATCCCTCACCAAGTAGTAGTAGATCCAGATTCAAATCCAGATATGTCTGATTCTAAAACTCCATGCTCAACCAGCATGCTATCAACTAAGCAGTGATACTTGATGAAAGGCATGACAGCCAGTGGACTGCACCTGTCAAGCATTTATTTTTTTCATAGCAGTTTACAAAGGGACACACTGAAGTGAACAAATGAGTATTTACTAAGCATGGCCAACTTTAGGGTTAACTCTCGTCACCTCCCGTTTCCTTGTCAAGTGCCTCCTTTCATTATTTTATTTTGTTTTCAGTACCAGATAATGCTTAACAGAAGAATCCCAAATGACGTCCGTGCCTTCATTTTATAGTCTAAGAGTCTAGCAAAACCTCTAATTTATCTGATGCACACCCTACAACTTCTCTGGGGCTCACTCTGGCTGCAAACAAGCAAACTTGGAGGTAAAGTTCGGGTCCTTTAAGAATCAGGGAAGAGTGACAAGGTTGCTTTGGTATGTTGTTATAAACCTAGAGTGAGCTTTCTTTTCATTAATAAAATGAAAATAAGGAGGTTTATCCATTCTGCACTGCTCTTCTCTCAGGTAGGGTTTGCTTACATTTTACAGAACAGCAGAGTTCTCACTTGAAGATTGAAGAAAAAGGTAAACACTTCTTGGGAAATATGGTTTTGACTCTAGCTTTGAGGTTTGCGTTGTACTCATAACATCCTGTTCTTCTCAGCCGACTGTGATGTGGTAGATAGCGCTTCCTCCCCAGGCTGTTAGCAGCTGAGCTCGTTTTTCACATAGATGCTGCTCAGTGGGAGTGAGGAAATGGGCCACTGCTGCCTCCTCCTTTGTCACTCTTATGGTTAAGGACAGGTAGTCCCAGTTGCTCTGAGAATGCACTTTCCATCTTCTCTAAACTTAGGTCCTTAATTTCTTTGAGATATTTTGCCAACCTAGACTTTATTGGAGCCCACCGAGTATTTAGTGAGTGGAAACAAAGTCTCAGGGGAAAAAAAGTCATTTGATCAGCATAGGAGAAAGCTGCTCTGTTGAACTCTGCAGTGAGGGAGTCGGGAAAGGAAGAGTGGCTGTTAGGGAAAAGTGTAATAAAACCTAATGCTGAGAAAAAAACAGTGTAAATGGAATCATCTGCTTTCCTAGGCACAGGGATTTCTGACTTCTTATCTATTCCTTCAGTAGGAGCTGGAGGAGTGAGAAATGGCTTTTTGTACAATGTGTTTATTAGCTTTCAAATGAACTTGTGTCTAGAAATCACATCTATTGCAAAGATATAAATGTAATACAATAAGGAATAAAATCTTATTTCTGCCATCAAAGAGCCAACCCCAAATGAGTTTATTGCATTTGGAGATTCTGAAGGCATAAGTGGAATAGGGATGACTTCTGCTTTCCTACGAAGGAAGATGTTTCCCTTCTGTCCTCTATGCCAAGTTGCAAAGTCACTGCCTTGCCTGATTCAGAAGATGGACAACAGCAGGGTGTGTTGTTTGGATGGCTTTTGTTAGACAGTATAATGGGTGTCCTGTAATTGTGCTTCTCATCAAGTAGTTCCAAAACTTGACTTATCACCAGGATCACAAAAAGGCTCTAAAAGGGTTATAGAGATCCTTTGCCAAACCTGGACCCATTGAACAGGAATACATCAGAACAAGCCTTCGCCACCGATAATTTTACATAGTTGATTCTTATGGTCAACCAGGCAGCTACCACTGCAGTTTTCCCTCAGTTGGATTAATTAATCAGATTGGCAACTCTTGCCACTCATCCACTGGGATCTGCAGACATGACCCCATGGCAGTCAGTCTTCAATTAGGGTTGTGGGCAGGGAATGGAAGGTGAGGTTTAGAGGGATCTGACAGAAACAAGGGTGATCCGTTGCAGGCAGTATTGAGGCATCTGTAGCAAAGCCCAACAGAGGGTGAAGAGGAGTCCTGGAACGGTTATCTGCAGGAGTTTTGAAGATTGGATTGTTAAAAGAACAAAGAGTATCAAAGCCCATACTTCCTCCTTCAAGGTAAACAGAAAAAATCTTATCTCCTTCTTGCTATAGTGCCTAACATTTTTATTTTATTCACTATGGCCAAAAATCAGAGATATATGTTAAAACCAGTTCCTTCCAAACAGAGATATGAAACACAAGAAATCTAAATGCAGACACTTCAACACAACATACATGTAGGTCATAGTGCAGTTTCCTTTTACACCTAGGAGAGCACATCACATGTCCATTTACTCATTCGGTCATTGAATGAACAATCATTTATTGAACAAAACCAACACTAATGAGGCATGGTGCCAGGTGGTGGGGAACAAATAAACAAAACACGATCTTTGCCCTGTAGATGGTCGCAGTTCCATGAGCATGTAAGAAGTCAGGTAGAAGAAGAAATGATCATTTCTCTCTAGGCAGGAGAAGGTGGACCAGGAGATCTTCCTAGAGAAAGGTGATACCTGAACCAGGTGTTTAAGAATGAACGGGAGATTCATTTGGAAAACAGGCACAGTCTTCTTAGACAGAGGCAATAGTTTGAACAAAGTCACAGAATGGCTTGGTGGGTCAGGGGAAGTCTGTGTAATCTGCTATTACAGCATAAGAAGGAAACCTGGTGGGATGTGATCTGGGGATTTGGTGGCATCCAAATTATGTTGGGTCTTGAATGTCTCTGCTTCTAAGGAAAAGAACTTGGCATAACCCAAACACCTGAACTCATAAACACACAGTAAAAGAGAACAGAGGCTTCTCAGGTAAAGACACAGTTGAGTATGAACAAACTCTTGCTTTTATTATGCACATACCTTGGGATTGGGCTTGTAGACGTCTACCTCTCAGATAAGCTGGGCATGATAATATAGCAACTCATGAGTTTTAGAGCATTGCTATATTTTTTCCTCAACTGCAGAATATGTTTTGAAAAAAACGAAAACCACTTCTAGCTTCAATTTTAAAATGCCTTAATTTGAGAGACCATTAGTCATGAAGGTGTTTCCATAGCAAATGTGTGTAGGAGTCCTAGCATTGTTGGCAGTGGTTCAAGGGAACTTATATCATTAAATTAGGACAAGGCCTGGCATGATGGCTAGAAAATTCATGGCACTCTCCCCATAGCATGAGGCCTCCATTTAAGGGCAAGATAAAGGCAAGGCAAAGACCAAGAGGAGAAATGCTGGAATGAAAACAAGTAACAAAGAGGAGATAAAAATGGAAATCACAGTTCAGTGTGAATAATAGGAATGCAAATGGTGCTACTAAAATAGGAAGGAACATTACTTTTCAAAAAGGCAAAGCAAAGGAAAATTGTAGTAGCAAAAGCATTTTGCATGGTAAAATTGTACACTGTGTATGCCTTTCAGAAGCAAAGCCACCTACTCTAATTTTTCCCAGCACGATGCTGTGAATTTGGTGAGTCATTTTATGAAGGTTTACTACAAAGCCCCAATCTGCATATTTTTTTTATAATACATTTGGATTAAATCTTCCTTTTCCCAGCAGCTGCCTACTAATGGTCACATTTTATAGCCAAAATTTTTCACCTGGGATAGAAAGTAACATACTTTTTAAGAAATTAAAAAGTTTATGGAATGATCTATAGGGTTTATTGTTAAGTAAAAAAAAATTATGATAAGAAATGCATATAGTATGCTACTAAGAAGAAGGTAATCTGAATATAAATTTGCTTATATTAAAAAATACAGGAAAATATTATTTATGGGAGGGTGAAGAAAACGGGTTGGAGGAGGTAGGATTAGATGCTAAATGTCTCTGAATCTATTTTGTTTTTGTTTTTGTTTTGAATTCAAAGCATATAAATGTTTAACATGATTGTAAAAAATTAATCATGAAACAAAGCCATGTCTAGAAATTGAAAGCAAAATGACATAAATGAACTTAAGTCTCAAGTTAGTGGCATAATCACAGAGAGGAATTATTTCAAGTGAAATAGCCTGTAGACATACCCTAAGAAAAAAGAATTCCCCCCCAAAAAAACCAAAACAATTGTTTTTCTTAATCTTATTGTTTGATGATACTGTTGTTATTGCCTTGGTTTCCCTTTCTTTCTTCTCTTCTATCCTCTTCCCCCCCCCCCTCCCTCCCTCCCTCCTTCCTTCCTTCCTTCTTTCCTTCCTTCCTTCCTTCCTTCCTTCCTCCCTCCCTCCCTCCCTCCCTCCCTCCCTCCCTCCCTCCCTCCCTTCCTTCCTTCCTTCCTTCCTTCCTTCCTTCCTTCCTTCCTTCCTTCCTTCCTTCCTTCCTCTCTCACTCTCTTTTTTTGTTTTCTTTTTGGTACCGTTGTGTGTACTATGGATTAAAGTAAGTGAGAAATTGTGTTGGTATTGGGAACTAGGTTTTATGGCATAGAAGAAAGGTAATTTAGATTTAACATCAAAGAGGTTAAGTAAAAACCTTATGGACTCAAATTTATATTGTCATTATCAATTGAAGTTGTAATATATTTTAATATAAAAACAAAGATTCCCTAGGTTTATTCACTGAAAAGACTTAGAAATAATGATCAGGTAGGTAGAATGCATGTCCCTAGTGTTCATTTACTTGATTAAAAACCTAGTGCTCAGACTGGTCTCTTAGTACTATCACCCTTAAAAGAAACCTGGACCTCTTGGGAGAGAACCGATCACAGATCTGGATCAGGAATTCTGTAAAATGAACTGGAATAATTTATTATACCAAAGAGTATGATAGTTATCAATGACTTTTGGTGTTATGAGGAAGGCTTTTGCTAGGCAAAGGTGGGACAATTTGAGCCTCAATAAAATAATGACTACAATGAATTGAAACACATCAATTATGTTTAAACCTATTGTGATGCTAAAACACACACACACACACACACACACACACACAGCTAAAAATATCCCCTTAAAACCCTGGGACCATTGGTTATCTTTGGAGGATGGTAGGTAACCAACTCAAGATTTCAAAACCAGTAAATGAAGGAAAAAAATCAAACATTTATCCTCTCTTTTCTACACATACTATACCATTAGGTAACCAAATAGTAAATAGCTCCTTATTCAAATCATCAAAATTAAAATGAAATTATTAGACAGTGAAGGAAATGTGAACACCAATTGAATGGTTGGCAATACTATGCACTTACTGTTATTTGCCTTTAATTATGATAATGAATTGTGGTTACATTTTAGAAATAGTTATTTTATATATATATATGTACATATGAAGATGAAATGATATGATCTCTTGGTTTTTCTTCAGAATAATGCAGTGGTGTAGAGGAGAGGGGAATTAGATGGTGGTATAAATAAAACAAAATTGACCATGAGTTGATAATTATTGAAGCTGAGTGCATAAAGTTGATTGTATTATTATTCTTTTTCTTTTTGTATATATTTGAAATTTGCCATATAAAAACTTTTAAATAAATCAATTACTTTGCTCATCTCTCTTTCCCTGTAACCTCATAGTCTTGCTTTCCAATGTATTTTAATGCTCACATGGCAAGTACTTGGTTAATGTTTGGAAACAATCACACTGCTGTTGTTGAAGGTGTCTCTCTACCATTATTCAAGTTTCTCATTCTTGATGAAAAAAATGAACAGATAGCAAAATAAATTCTAGGTGTTATTCAAGCCAGTTCTTCCGATCTTCCTTTTGGGGAGTCGTGAGCTTTCAGACTTAAGCATCTGATGTTTGGAATTCTAAAGAGACTCTAGTCTCAAAGTGAAAGACATAGACCCTTTTATCTAGGAGTAATATTTCTCTGAACCACAAGAAAACAAAGTTTCTCAACTCAACTGCTCATGAAAATTGGCATGATGTGGTCTCATGACGGACTAAATTCTCAACTGCAGAAAGATCTAATCGCTAATTGTTTTACCATAAAGCATTTGGGCTTGTGACTATCTCTGTTCAGTAAGCATGCATAATTCTTCACCAGCAAAACTCATGTTTCAATGTGTTGCATTAAAGTCACTCTGCCATATTTGCTCATTCTGAAGGTTTTAATCTGTATAATCTTTCAGTTATGTGCTAAATTTTCTTGCATTAGTTCATTGATAGTTTTCCCCCTCACTCATTTTTTCTGAAACAAAAATTCAGATCTCTGACCTCTTGCATTGACCCTATAATTGTTGGTTTTTTTTTTCCTTCTCTTCTGTCCTATTTTCCATCTCTGTTATTTTGATCTAGTTTCTGGGCAACTTCTACAAATTTATGTTTCTGATCCTATTTACTTAAAAAATGTCTGTTCATGCAGAAAGAATTCTTTCTTATATTTCTAATGGTTTCTGTTAAAAATTAGTATCCCACTCTTGTTTTATCTCTTTCATGGATACAGTATCTTTTCATGTTTCTCTGAAAGTACAACTTTTTAAAAGTTTTCTTGTGCTCTCCAAATTATCTGTTTCCTCTCCAAGTTTTGTTTGCTTCTTTTTGTTTTTTGTCTTTGCTTTACATGTTGGAGCCTTCCTTTAAATATCTAGCGATTCGTGGTTGACTGTTCACATTTAAAGATGATGATGGAAATGCTGATTGAATGCTCTATGCATAAGGCTGAGTCTTACTGACTGTGGAGCTTCCTAGTAATTAAGATCAGAAACAGTTCTTGAATGGGGGCCTGCAAGGGTGATATTTACAATATTTAACAATGGATATGTCTTGGGTATCATAAATCAGGGAAGGTACCCAGACATTCAGAATGCACTGACCATGAACAACTCATTCAAGAACACTGTGTGCACAGGCCTGATTCAACCTCATTGGTAGATCTTTCTCTTGGACAGGATGGTTTCCTGAGAGAGGATGTCTCCAGTCTCCTGTCTTAGGTGAGATGGGGATAATATTAATAATCCTGCTGTCAAGGTTGGGGATAATATTAATATTCCTGCAATCTGGAGTTCTTTACATAGGCTTTCATTTAATCCAGCAGCTATGCTTCATGTCCCTGGAGCTCAGAGCTTCTCAGATTTAATTTTTTCAGAATCATTACTTTCCCATCTTCTCAAGTAGGTTAGAGATAATCATCTAGCTATTGATATAGAAGAGGACCTTTGGAAGTCTGATTGCTTATTCAGATGCCCTTCTTAGAGTTCATTCTTCAGTTCCACTCTATACCCTTACCTTCAGAGACACTTGGAACCTCTAATTCCTAAATCATTTTGGGTTTCTTCTCCCAAAATTGTCTTGCTTTCTGTTGGCATCCTCTCTTCAGGCATACAGTTTAGCCTTTTCTGATTTATTAAATTAGTTACCACTTATCTAGCTGCTTTCTTTATTCTTTTATAAAAGTTTTTTTTTTTCTTTCTTTGAGATGGAGTCTCACTCTGTCACCTGGGCTAGAGTGTGTTGGCATCAGCCTAACTTATAGTAAATTCACAAACTCCTGGGCTCAAGAGATCCTCCTGCCTCAGCTTCCCAAATAGCTGGGGCTACAAGCTCATGCCACCACACCTGGCTAATTTTTCCTGTTTTTAGTCTCTCTCTTGCTCAGGCTGGTCTCATAATCCTGACCTCAAGCAATCCTTTTGCCTCAGCCTCCCAGAGTGCTAGAATTACAGGTGTGAGCCACCACGCCCAGCCATATTTTTTAATATACTTTATTTGCTGTCATTCTCTTTCCAATTCCCTTTGCTCTATTGGTTTCAAATGTCTGCGTGTGCATGTCTGTGTAAATGTTTAATTTCTTTTTAAGTTTTTAGTAGCATTCTAAAATAAAATAAAATAAATATGCCTACTTAATCCATTAAGTTTGACTAGAAGTTTTACTTTTAAATTCTTAAGATGTGTCTTTAAACATAATTAGTTTTTGACCACAATTAAAGTTCATCAGGATTTATATGTTCCCAGAATGCAGCATCAGAGCATTAATGTTTTTTCATTTCCTTAAGTTTTACCACCTCCCAATTTGGGATGATCTGAAATTTTAACTCCAAATTATAATAAAACAAATATTTTTTAATATTATGTATCAAAAATTATTTAAACTTAATAATACATTTCATACTTTTTTTTTTCCTTCCCATGCTTTCTTATATTCCATATCTTTCCTTATATTGCTTTCTTACTTTCTTTGGTATACATATGTGAATAACTTGCTCACATTTTAGTAGAGGGTGATTCAGATTATAGGAGCTTGTCTGCAGTGATTGTGGGGACAGGACAGGACATCCCCCTAGGAGGAGGTTTGAGCTGGTTTCCTGGGTATCACTACCTACTGGTGACAATGAATTGTCCCGTCTCTCTGGGCTTGGATTCCACACTCATCTGTTTTAGCCTCTGGGCAATCACTGCTCTCTTGCTCAGCTTCATCAGAAGGTGGGGGGCTATGTGACCAGCCAAGTCCCTCTAAATGCTCTGCCCTAATTAATCACTGTGACCATTGCTTCTTGACCTACTTCTACCTGGAGTTCCCATAATCATCTTCATCCCACACTACTTCTCTCCTCTAGTTTTGTTTCACCAAGAATTCAGTCCTATCTTTTCTATATCTTTTATGATTATCTCAACATCTTTGATGTTGACATCACCCTTTCTTGTTTTCCAGTGCTGTTACAAATGTATTTGTTTATTTGATCGTAACCCAGTAATCTGGGTGGGAGAGAACGTGTGTTCAGTCTGACATTTTGCTCCTATTTCCGGATACACACACATACACACAAACACACACACACAGAGTACATAATGTCCCTGCTCACCAACTTGTCTACTGTTGTTTATTGTTTCAAAATGAAAATTTGATTTGGTTTTCCTTCCTTTGGTCTTGTCTTTTTGTTGTTGTTGTTAAATCTGCTATTTTTCTTTGAGTTTAGTATAATCCAAACTGAAGGTTAAAGGCTGTCTTTTAGCCAGCCACAGATAAAACACCACCAACAAAATCCTAACTATGATATTCATTTACTATGTATACTCTGTCAAGCAGCAAAGAATGCATTTCCAGTATAGATTTCCCCACTGGTACTAAAGGCATTTGTAAAGACATAGTAACATGAAAGAAAGCCAAAAACCTACAATGGAAGTAGTGTTGTCTGTAACAGTTTCCTTTAAATGTACTTATCTTAAAAGGACTCTGCATATTCCTTCAGGGATATGGATATTTTCTCTTCCCACATTTTTATTGGCACAAAATCACCCCATTTTCTGGAACTGCATTACAAAATTTCTTCTTCAATACTTTAATCAGTACAAAGAATAATTAAATTTTTATTAGAAAGTTGTTTTTTATAAAATATATGATTTTTAAAGAGGTGTTTCTTTGCTCTTTAAGGTAAATTATTCTCATTTATTGATGCCAGTTATTGCTTTCACCATGAATTACATCTCTTAAGTTATAATGTAAAATCTAAAAATATAAGTTAGTTTATAAAATTTTATTTTAGGCATTTTCCACATTAGGGCTAAGGGTGGGGTTACATTATTACATTGAATGCAGTAAGTGCATGTCACAATGTATGGTTTACTTGAATTAATGCAATACTCATAGATTGAAGGAATGATGACTCCTTTCTTTCAAACCTGGCTGGAAAGAATCATATTCACAATTCCAATACCATTGCTCATGTAAATTTAGGAAAACTGATTAGTATATAAACAATAATAATTTGTAAACAAACAAACAAAAAAAGAACTTTACATGTTTAATATTTTTAACAGCTTGAAATCTGTATTTATTGGGAGGATGATTATACCAAGCTCTCAAGAAATATCTGATTTCTAGGCTCTCAGCTAGACCATTTCTCTCTTATCTTAATACACTTAATTTGCATACTAATACACATGTGAGTCATGCGTACTTTTGGAGGTTATTAATACTTGGATCTTCCTTTGCTATGCATATTATCATCATGACTGTCCCTGGAACTATGTTGGGTGTTATTTAGATTGTGGGGCAAATAATAAAAATGGGAACCAAAAGGCACAGGGTAATTTGATGCTGCAATAGACTTGCAAGGTAACTTATCCCATGTTTTTTATTGTTCACATGAGAAAACTTAGGCCTACAAGAAGAAATGCCTAGTTAAAATTTCATAACTGGCTAGCACTATGCAGCAGCCACAGGGGGATGTATGTTGTTGGTAGGTGGAGTAGGTTTTCCAGCATCTGTCATGCTTGTCTCTGCTTCATGGCAGATGATTCAAGTTAAGATGATATCAAATTTCAGGAGATCTAAAAATATTCTTAGCTCTAAAACATGGATAGTACATATCAAATTTCTGCCTTACTTTTGAAGAAATTTACACTTAAATTTCATTTTTTTCACGTTGTTTTTTTTTTAATAAACTATAAGCTGAGCTTATGATATTTAAGTATATAAAATGCATTAAGTTGCTAAAGTAAACCCTGAATAACCACAGTATGGAATGTATGTACGTGAATGTCATCTTGGAAAAAAGTTTTTATTGCCAGAGACTAAGTATAATAATATAATATTCATTTTGAGTCCTTGAAAGAGTTCTACTCTGCTCAACTTGGGCTTTTATGTGTAAACATTAAACTGTTTTCTGGATAAAATCAAACAACCCCACAAATGCACGGCAAAAGATCTTGAGTAATCAACTGTGCTTTGTTTAAAAGACTTTTTTAGAGGTTCAATTAACAAAGAACAGATATTTTTTTTCTGTTTGCCATATAATATTTATATTATATGGAATATAAATATTCCATATAATATTTATATAGAAATATAAATATTATATATTTATATATTCCACTAGCTTCCTAGTGGAAAGCTAGATTACTATATAGTTCATACTTTCGCCCTATTTTCTTTTATTGCTTTGGTATGTGTGTGTGTGTGTGTGTGTGTGTGTGTGTCGGAAAGAGAGAGAGAGAGAGAGAGAGTTTAAAAGCAAACGGTGACCCTTTTTTTGTAAATTAGCATGCTTAAAAAATTAGGGGCTCATTGCAACTTGATTTGGATGAAAGAACACTGAATCCGGAAACTTGAGTTCTACTTTCAGCTCTTACCTTTCTACTTGGATGATGTGAAGCAAGTCATTTGCCTTCCCTGGGTCTTGGTTTCCTCATCTGTAGGATGAGAGAGAATAAGATTGCATTTCAAACCCCCTTTCCAACTCTAAAGTTTCATAAATTGTCTGCAAGAAAATGAGTATTCTTACTTCACTGATCCTCACAAAATAAATAGATATTGTTTAATGGCCATAAGTGTCAGGATGATTTGTTGTCCTTTTCTTATTTGTTATCATTTTCTTCTCATACATCAAGTGCATGAGAAAGTGCTCTGTCTTACAGAACACAGCCTACATTTAGAAATAATTTTTTTCTTCATCAACCCAGCAAGCTTTATTTTTTTTGGAATTATTGGTAACTTTTTGATTATCATAGCCCAAATTACAATTAGACCTCTTTACCAAGATCAGTACATTATGCAATAAAGATTTTTTAATTGATTATTTTCTCTGAAAGGAATATTATAGTTTATACTCAATCAGATATTTGTGTCACTATTTGATTATCCCTCTTCACACCAGATTACAGGTTCTATGAGGTAGGTAGGGACCATTTCTGTTTAGTTTGCAATTTAACCCTAGAGTGTAGCACAGTGCCTGGCACCTGGTGTGTTTTCAATGGAAAATTAAATTGGGTTGAATAGGCTGACCGGGATGGTTCTACATCTGATGCCATATATCATCTTGGAGTCATCCAAGAAAATTTACATAAAGAACAGCTGTGGCTCACATACGGTTTTCTCAGGTTCTCTCCATTGTATTGCTCATGTGGAAGCACTTTCTTAGCTGTGGCTTTTCTGTTTTTGGAGGAGAAGAGAGATGGCATTGATCTGACATGATACATTTTCCACAGCCACTAGGCGCGAAGAGTGTTTAGATGTTACCCGTTTTGGCTGTTTGTAAACCAGGCTCAAGCAGCCAATTCGTGAGGCGTCCTCGGCCACCTCCTTGTAAACTCTTAGGACTCTCCACATTGATCCTTAACCCCAATTCGCTGAAGTACTTGGCCAAGCATCTGAGTCAGCATCCTCCGCAGGGACGGCGTGACTCACAGCACAAGCCGGAGGGAGGCCAAGATCAGGACACAGCTAACCCATCCTGGACGTGACTGCGGCCACTGGGGGTGGGGTAGGGGGGTGGGGCGTGGATGGAGCTTTCGTCTGGACAAGCTGGAGTGTCAAGTCCAAGTGATGTGGCAGCTTGATCAGACCAGAGATTTTGATCGTTTGTTTTTATAATTTTCTCTCATGAATCGTACCTCTAACAGTTGAAGTTTAGATGTCGTATGAAAAGCAATACAATGTTACTTGTTTGAAAAGTTTTGCAAGGATTAGGGTTGGGATGGTTGAAAGAAACATAATCTCAATCCTCCTTTCTTTCTTCCTTTTCAGATTCCTCCTTTCTATTCCTCCCTCATTCCTCTCTTCCTTCCTTCCTTCCTTCCTTCCTTCCTTCCTTCCTTCCTTCCTTCCTTCCTTCTCTTATTTCCTTCTTTCAGTCTTTTCTTTCAACCATTTTGCGGAGAGTCAGGGTGCTATAGTGAAAGAGCTTGGGTTTTAGAGTCAAGCAGTTTTCATTTATAACCTTGACTTTGCCATTTCCTATCACATCACTTTAGCCTCTTCAAGGCTCAGTTTCCCCATGTGTTAAAGGCAAGTCATACTACTTTACATCACAGGGTTGTGGTGAGGCTTAAGTAATACAGTAACATTCATTGCTACGTATTAAACACCAGATCATGTGCATTATCTAATCTTCACAATAGCTTTACAAGTAAAGTGCACGGTACATGGGCTTACCACATACAGGTAACACAAATAACAAGGTTATGGGAATAGTGTGTACTTTTTGTAGCATGATTTTGAGCATGTGTTTACTTACGGAATTGTCAGATGTCATTATTCATGTCATTGGCCTCCATAGTTCCTACCCTTTCGCTACCAAAGCGAAATGGGTCATTCATTCGTATAATCATTGCATACATGTTCCTCAAGTACCGGCCAAGTGCCAGGTGTTGTGTGTGTCACTCAGGGAGAAAAGGGGACAAAGAACAAAAGATAGTTCCTAACTTCAAAGTACTTATAATTTAGTAGGAGTTACAGATAAGTAAACTGACAATTATAACTGAGTACAATGAGTCTTTTGACAGCAGGAAATACAGAGTGGATGTTTTAGGAGGGCCTCTAATTCCAATTTGGGGGTTCAGGGTGGATTTCCCAGAGGGAATAAATAATGGCATTAGGGGTTGGACTGTGTCCTAAAGAACGACATGTGCTAAGGTGCTACCTACACCTGAGAGGACTGTGACTCATGAGAGAAACCAGTTCATTCTGGAACTTGGAGAGTTGAATGCTGAGAGCTGAGGCTAGCAATAAACTGCACTGCTAAATCAAGGGAAGGCTTGGAGCCCAACTAGTAGACATTGTTTAATCTCAGAATACTTTTTAGGTGTTGGTGAGCACTCAGTCCCTCTCCTTCTCAGCTGGGCTTTGGAACAAAAGCCCTGCTACACCACTGAGCCCCTGGACTCCTGCCCTGAGTGGGCATATGCTCACGTTGCTAACCCCTAATCCTTGTGCCATCTATCTGGCCATGCTGTTGGTCCTGAAAAAGAAAGTCCTGTCTTACTTACAAGGCAGGGCGCTCTTGGTCTGTTGGCTATTTCTAAATATCATCCCTACCCTACTCTGAGGAGTACTGGGCAATGGGACAAAGACTTTCATCTCAAGAGTCTCTTCTGGACAGCGCTTCGCAGTCTGGAAGGCCCTCCAGCAGGTCCAGAAATCAGTGGCCAGACTCTTCCAGAGGCAGCTCTAACACCACTTGGCCTCTCTGAATCCAAAAGCCTTCTGGAAAACCTAAACAAGCCAGACTGCTGACGTGACAGCATAGTTACCATTCCACTTTTCTTGGGAATGGGGAGAAAAATGATACGCAGACCAATAAGCTGGGTGGAAGACTGATTCATTTATCCAGGCTCAGATAGTCATCTTTGAGCTTGTGCTACAGAAAGGACTGTCCTTGTAGCTAGGTCCGTCACAGAGTGCTGAGAAAAGTCTGAGGTGTGCCCAAGGCTGAGAGGCTGGAAAGCAAACAGCAGTTCCCTACAAAACTCTCTCTGTTCACCCTCCTTTTGTGCAGGCAGTCCAATGCTAATTAACACGGAATAAAGTAACCATATACTTTATTGTCCAAACCCGGACATTTTGAGAGTGAGTGGGGCTGCTATTAATTAGTGTACTGGGACAGCAGGCGTAAATTGGGAAGGTTCTAGGCAAACGCGGACATATGGTTGCCCTAACCATGAGCTCTGTGTTGGTCGGATGACTACTCATAGCTAGGGGTGTCTGTGCTTCCAGGGAGAAACTGGGGCTGAGTCATTTCAGACTCTTTCTCTGGCATTTTTTTTTTTTTCATGCTCCAAAAAGCAATTTTTGGAACATTCTCCATTTTATGAGATCTCATGTTTCTGAGCGATCAATATTAGCCATTTTAATACAAGACAATTGGCTTCTATTTAAAGCAAAGGCATGGAGTGGTAAAAATGGAAAATCTGAAAACATAATCCTAAGGAGGAAAACTTCAGCTGCATCTCTTGGCTCTTTATAATCCTTTATTAATTAGAATATGGAGGCCGAGATTTTATTTTCTTTCAAGCGTTGGCCTGTAAACTATCTGTCATACATTATTAGCTTTGCTGATACAAGACTAAATGAATAGGGATGATCATTTTTGCTATTATTGTTTGTTCAGAGAGGTGACAAAAAAGAAAATATTTCACATTCAACGAACAGACAAGAAGCCGAGGAGGCACCTTCTTGATTTATGAGCTGTTTTCTTCTAAACATGTTTCTAAGTCAAATAATAAGTAAAATGTCAGTTTGCTGTGAAGGCAACACCATCATAACAGCAGTATTTGCCTCCACCTCAAATTAAACAGGTTGTGGGAGAATTTGGTGACCAGACACTGCTTTCAT
>VSMD01091182.1:0-55377 GCA_008750895.1 Mirza zaza | reverse complement strand
TTTTTTTGAGACAGAGTCTCGCTTTGTTGCCCAGGCTAGAGTGAGTGCCGTGGCGTCAGCCTAGCTCACAGCAACCTCAAACTCCTGAGCTCGAGCAATCCTGCTGCCTCAGCCTCCCGAGTAGCTGGGACTACAGGCATGCGCCACCATGCCCGGCTAATTTTTTTTTATATATATATTAGTTGGCCAATTAATTTCTTTCTATTTTTATAGTAGAGATGGGGTCTCGCTCAGGCTGGTTTTGAACTCCTGACCTTGAGCAATCCGCCCGCCTCGGCCTCCCAGCGTGCTAGGATTACAGGCGTGAGCCACCGCGCCCGGCCCCTATCTACCCTCTTAACAAATTTTTAAGTACATAATACAATATTGTCAATATATAGTAGGCACTATACTATATGGAATATCTCTAGAACTAATTCTTGCACAACTGAAACTTTGTACCAAATGAACAACAATTCCCCATGTCCCCCTCCCCCTGGGTCCTGGTAATCACCTTTCTAGTCTCTGCTTCTGTGAGTTTGACTATTTTAGGTACCTATTATTATTATTAAAACTTATAAGTGGAACCATGTCCTTCTGTGACTGGCTAATTTCACTCAGCACACACCTAAAAGAGTTGAAATCAGGGTCTCGAAGGGATATTTTCACTGTCATGTTCATTGCGGCATTATTCACAATAGCCAACTTACAGAAATAACTCATCAACAGATGAATGAAGAAAATGTGGTATGTACATACAATGGAATAGTATTCAGCCTTAATAAAGCAGAAATCAGCAGGGGTAGTCATTCAAGTTTGTAATCCCAGCACTTTGAAAGGCTGGGATGAGAGGATTGCTTGAGTCCAGGAGTTCCAGACTAATCTGGGCAACACAATGAGATCTTATCTCTAAAAAAAAATTTTAAAAATTTGCCAAGTGTGGTGGCACACGCCTATACTCCCAGCTACCCTGGAGACTGAGGCAGAAGGATCTCTTGAGCCCAAGAGTTCAAGGATGTAGTGATCTATGATAGCACGACTGCACTCCAGCCTAAGTGATAGAGTGAGACTCCATCTGTAAAAAGAAAAAAAAAAAAAGGCAGGAAATCCTGCCATTTTCAACAACATGGATGAACCTGAAGGACATTATAGGAACTTGATATAGGACAAAGGTAGCACCAAAAATCAATGGGAAAAGGATAGTGTGGTAGATTGCAAAATATGGCCACAAATCCCTCCCACACTGATATGCATGCCCCTTTCAATTTGACTTCGCAGTTTGCAGTTCTTCCCATCAGGAGGTGAAGTTGTTTCTTCCCTTGCAGGGGAGCAATTTGGATTCTTGGGTCTCCAGGAGTAACTGAGTGCCAATGTCACTATGTTGTCATCATCTCTTTATTTAACATCTCCCTTTAGAGTATTCCTGGCTTGCCAGTTTAAATTGTGACAATTTCATGAATTTGCATGATTCTATTTACTTCTTTTGGTCTTTACTACTCAGTTTGCTTCCTTATTTTTTCTTTTCTTTTTTTGAGACAGAGTCTCACTTTGTTGCCCAGGCTAGAGTGAGTGCCGTGGCATCAGCCTAGCTCACAGCAATCTCAAACTCCTGGGCTCAAGAGATCCTCCTACCTCAGGCTCCCAAGTAGCTGGGACTATAGGCATGTGCCACCATGCCCGGCTAATTTTTTTCTATATATATATGTTAGTTGGCCAATTAATTTCTTTCTATTTATAGTAGAGACGGGGTCTCGCTCTTGCTCAGGCTGGTTTCGAACTCCTGACCTCGAGCAATCCGCCCACCTCAGCCTCCCAGAGTGCTAGGATTACAGGTGTGAGCCACCTCGCCTGGCCAGTTTCCTTCCTTTTTATGCATTCACATTTAATTACATCAACTCTGTACTTTTGCTTTATTGCTATTGAAGAAATCCTGGACTACTAATTTCATATGTAATTATATTTTCAGAGAGGCTTGCTTTGGGCAAATCACTCCCGAAGGTGCAGGAAAACTGATAGAATGGCAGGCAGGTCACCACCCTGCAGATGAGTCAAGTGAGTAAGTGTACCTGGGGAGGGCAGGGGCCAGCAAACACCCCAATGAGTTAGGGAGGAAAGCCAAGCCAACCTGTGGGGAAAGAGCATTCCAAGTAGAAGCTACAGCAGATGCAAAGGCACTGAGGTGGGACACGAGCAGAGTGGACAAGGGACAGCAAAAGGGCCAGTGTGTCTGGAGGTGAAGGAGTGAAAGAGCCATAGTTCATGCAGCACGTGGTTGGCCAAGGTAAGGGCTTGGTGACATTTGAATTGCCTGGATTTGCAGTTCCCAAACTGGGCACCAAAATGCCCAGAGCACTGCAAGAAACTCACAATTTGCCTTGGAATATTTTTATAAGCTGAAGGAAATACAGCAATTCTTGACATCTATTGATTACCAGGCAAACTACCACCTCAAAGTAGTTTACATTTTCACCATTACTTTCCTTTAGGTGATGCCACAGGTTTGCAAAGCTGGGTTTCCAGTGGTTACTGTGATAAAAAGCAAGTACCAAGGAAAGGGAGAGGAGGTGAGGATGATGGTGTCCAATCTGATTTCAAGGTTGAAGAAATAGTGACATGACTAACAGGCGTACACAGTCATTAGTAAGTAATTGTGCTTATTTAAAATAAATCTATCCCAGCAGCAGTAACTAAAAAAAGAAAAAATATTTTAAAAATAATGATAAAAATAAAATTAAGGCCAGGTGAGGTGGCTCATGCCTGCAATCCCAGCACTTTAGGAGGCTGAGGATTGAGGATCCCTTGAGGCCAGGAATTCGAGACCACCCTGGGCAACATATCAAGACCCATCTCTACAAACAATTTAAAAATTAACCAGATGTGTGGCTTGTGCCTGTAGTCCCAGCTGCTTGGGAGGCTGAGGCTGGAGGATCACTTGAGCCCAGGAGTTCAAGGCTACAGTGAGCTATATGATCACACCACCGCACTCCAGCCTGGGTGACAGAGAGAGACCCTGTCTCAAAAAAAATGTATTTTTAAATAAATTAAACAAAAATATTTTTTTCTTTCAATTTATGTGTATTTTTTCAGTCTGCTACCTAATTATTAGAACATAAATACTTATTGATTTTTTGGATCTAGCTATTTAATAAACATAATAGTTTAGATTTTTTGTTTTCCAGCCTTCAAATGGAACAAAATTCTGACACATGCTCCAACCTTAAAGACAAAATCCTAAGTAAAATAAACTAGTCACAAAAAACCAAATACTTAGGATTTCACTTATATGAGTTACCTAGCGTAGTCAAATTCATAGAGATAAAAAGTGGAATGGTAGTCGCCAGAGGCTGGGGGAAGAGAGGAGGGAGAGTTAGTTTTTTTGTTTGTTTGTTTGTTTTTGAGACAGAGTCTCACTTTGTTGCCCAGGCTAGAGTGCCTTGGTGTCAGCTTAGCTCACAGCAACCTCAAACTCCTGGGCTCAAGCAAACCTTCTGCTTCAGCCTCCCTAGTAGCTGGGGCTGCAGGCATGTGCCACCATACCTGGTTAATTTTTTCTATATATATTTTTTACTTGGCCAATTAATTTCTTTCTACTTTTAGTAGAGACGGGGTTTTGCTGTTGGTCAGGCTGGTTTCGAACTCCTAACCATGAGTGATCCACCCGCCTCGGCCTCCCAGAGTGCTAGGATTACAGGCGTGAGCCGCCAAGCCCGGCAGGATGGGGAGCTAGTACTTAGTGGGTAGAGTGTTTCAGTTTGGGAAGATGAAGAGTTCTGGAGATAGAAGGTGGTGATGGTTGCACAACAATGTGAGTGTACTTAATGCCACTGAACTGTACACTTAAAAATGGTTAAAATGGACCAGGCATGGCTCATATCTGTAATCCCAGCACTTTGGGAGTCCAAGAAGGATCTCTTGAGGCCAGGAGTTTGAGACCAGACTGGGCAACATAGCTAGACCCTGTATCTACAAAAAATGGTTAATATGGTAAATTTTATGTTATGTGTATTTTAGGACAATAAAAAAATTTTGATATTCATAGGCCCCTGTCACTTTAGGTAAGACATAAATTAAGATTCCCACCTACAGAGGGCGCCATTGGCAGTTCCTAGTGGCATTTAGGGGTCCGGTGGGCAGGACCTGTAACTGCCTGAAGCTCCAAGCTTCTCTCTTCTGTAGTAGCCAGCCTGTACATCAGTCCTGAGCCTCCTAGCCTCTCCCTCACCTTTCTGTGACTTTTGTTGAGGGGATTTTACTGCTGCTGACCAAGGAGAAGCCAACTGGGCATATATATGACTACCCTTCTCTTATCTTCCTTTTAGGAGAGACAAAGTCACTAGAGGGGCTAACATGGTATCTGCATACAACAGAATATCATTTACCTTGGGAAGGGAGGAAATTCTGACAGATGCTCTCCTAGGGATGAACCTTGAGACATTATGCTCAGTGAGAGAAGCCAGTCGAAAGGACAAATATTGTATGATTCCACTTACCCCAGGTACCCAGAGTAGTTAAATCCACAGAGACAGAATTAGAATGGTGGCCATGGAAGAGGAGTATGAGGAGTTATTTAATGGGGACAGAGTTTCAGTTTTGCAAGACAAAAAGAGTTCTGTGGATAGATGGAGGTAATGGTTGTACAAGAATGTGAATGTACTTACCGTGTTTCCCTGAAAATAAGACAGGGTCTTATATTTATTTTTCCTCAAGAAGACACCCTAGGGCTTATTTTCAGGGGATGTGTTATTTTTTTTAAGTACGGTACAACAATCTACATTTATTCAAATATAGTTAAGTTGTCTTCCTCTGGAACATCATCATAACTCTCCAAATCCTGAATTCCATCCTGAATTTCTTGCGACTCTATTTCCTTTAGAACCATTGGCCCCAATCTTTCCTGTTGAGCAACAGAGCTCTCATGGGGCAGAGGAGAAGGGCTGCTCGTCTTCTTTACTGCTCAGCAACGAAATGCATGGGTTGTGCAGATACACTGAGTAACCACACCCATCACTAGGTCTTATTTTCAGGGTAGGGCTTATATTGTGCAAATGCTTAGAAATCCTGCTAGGGCTTATTTTATGGGTAGGTCTTATGTTTGGGGAAACACGGTAATGCCACTGAATGGTACCCTTAAAAATGGTTAAAATGGTAAACTTTATGTTATATATATTTTAAAACAATAAAAATAATTTTAAAGAGAAAAATAGTTTTTAAAAAGATATATATATATATATGTATGTATGTGTATATATATATTGTGTGTGTGTGTGTGTGTGTGTGTGTGTGGTCAGGTCTTTGAGGACTTGAAGAGCTCAAGTCTGATTTGGCTGGCATTTCAGAGGAAAGCCAGGTCCCAGAAACTTAGGTATATCACATGGGCTGGGGAAAGGGACATTGCTGGGCAGAGGAAGCTGATGAGGACATGAGCCAGGCCTATGGGGACCAACAAAGTGGACCAGGGGTGGGGAGGGAAGCAGGTATTCAGAAAGCAGCGTTGGGGAGAATGTCCCAGAGAGTTCATAGAAATACAAAAGTCTGGTGGAAATTCCCACTGCAGTGTCCCACCAGAGGATCAGGGCCACTGCCATTCAGAGAAACAAGTTGGAAGCTGTTCCCATCATTACCTAAGAAGGCAAAGTGTCTTCAATCACAGAGACATTCCTAGGGGTTCAAATTAAAGCCAAACACCATCTTATGCTCAATGAAAAATAACATGCAAAGTCTGTGACATGATTGCATTTATCCTAACAGCTACCTGTGTCCGAAGCTTCTACTCTGACCAGCTCTTTGAGCTCTGAACTCCACCACAATCCACAATGCACATACCAGATTTGGAAGAACTGGGATTTGGACCTTGAGCTCTGACCAAAGAGCCCATACTATTAACCACTGACTGCCCTATGCTGTGTCCACTTGCAGGGCAAGCTTGGTTTTCTAGAACCAGAGCTGCTGCTTTCTAACATACTGGAGCACTTCCTTCCACCAGCACACTTTCCTTTCAGATGGCAGAGAACTCGGAAGGAAGAGTGCCTGGTCCCCCAGTGGAAGGGAAGGTGGAAAGAGGGAATAGGCGGTTCTGGAGACAAACTGCTCCTTGCTCTCAGGCAAGGCCAGGACAGCCCTGCTCCCTGAAGGCAGCAGGTTTCCCGCTGCAGCCTCTGGACTTCTGGTGGAACCGACACCTTCCAGCCTTGGTGGGGACCATGCTGGCGCTTGGTCCAGGATGAAGTCCATGCCGTCCTCCAGAAACTGTGTGTGCCACTGTGAATACTTGGGAACTCCCACACTGAAAAACTCCCACGAATCAGAATTCAGTCATTCACAATGCTCCAAGAACCCCCAAAGGTTTGCTTGTGCTGAATTCTTCTTTTGCAAAGAGAAAACCATGATTAACATATAAACCAACTGATAGCATATGCAAAGATAAGTGCAAATATATATTTAAGAAAACATTAAGGGGCCGGGCGCGGTGGCTCAAGTCTGTAATCCTAGCTCTCTGGGAGGCCGAGGTGGGCGGATCATTTGAGCTCAGGAGTTCGAGACCAGCCTGAGCAAGAGCGAGACCCCATCTCTACTATAAATAGAAAGAAATTAATTGGCCAACTAATATATATAGAAAAACTTAGCCGGGCATGGTGACACATGCCTGTAGTCCCAGCTACTTGGGAGGCTGAGGCAGCAGGATTGCTTGAGCCCAGGAGTTTGAGGTTGCTGTGAGCTAGGCTGACGCCACGGCACTCACTCTAGCCTGGGCAACAAAGTGAGACTCTGTCTCAAAAAAAAAAAAAAAAAAGAAAACATTAAGGGATGTCAAGGAATCAGCATAGAATTGGCCCAATTTTTTGAAGTGCTACATCTATTTTAAACAGGTTATGAGCTTCTAGAGCCAAAGTGGACTTTAGAATTCAGCCTTTTCATTTTGCAAATGCGAAAAAGTAAGTGGCAGAGAGATCAAGTGTCCCTGTGGGTGGCGGTCTCTCCGTGGGAGAGCTGGAGCTTGACCTGAGGTCTCCTGAGCGGCTGTTGAATATGAGTAGACACTATTGGACTTAATGCCTTTGACCTTGGATGCTACAGACATCAGTTGACTGCTGGGTACATGTTCTTAAAGGACTCCTCTGTAGGCTTTGGGACCAAATCTTCCTCATACAACCTTTCTAGTGCATTCTTGGCTTTTGATGTCCTCACCAAGCAGGCTCCTTGCTATTGATGTGGCTCTGTGGTGTCAGCTCTATAAGCAACCACCATTTGTTGCTTTCTAAAAATAAGCCTTTTTAGCTCTGGACAGGATTCAGCCTTGCTCTTCCTGAGCTGAAATGTTGGTTTCTTTGAGGCTGACCAATGATGACTTATGTCTTCTCCGAACAGCTACAGCTCATCTGTTGGAAGCCAAAAGCCTTACCTTGATGACCCAGGTGAGAGGGCATGCTCAGGGCTGGAGTTTGAGCACGAAGTACACAAAACTATTTCAAAATAGGCTTGGATATTTGAGGAGGGCAATAGCCAGGATCTCAAGGAAGAAGAAAAACAGAGTTGTCACTTGGAGCTAGAAAGGAGGAGGGATTGCTTTAAAAGACAACAGGAGGCAGGAAATAAGACCTGTAACTGACAATGTCCTGCAAGTGTGCCTCTCGCCTATAGAATGAATGCAGCGGACACAGAAGCACTTTTTAAACTCAAGCAAGAAAGGACAAGATTGTTCAATGGTGCCATCACATAAAGGGGAAAACTTTTATTTTACCTCCACTTCAGCGTCCATCCTATAATTGCTGTGTCTTTGCAGTATAAGAGGGCATCAAATCCTGGCCTGGAAGGTCCATGCGAGTTTGTGTTCTCAGTTTTCCCATCTGAGAAATGGAGTCATTGGTAGTACCTGGGCCATGTTCATGTGACCTGGGCAATTTTTGCTCAGGGGCCAGTGCTCAAAGTCCATGCTTGGTTTAATGCTCTGCTGTTACCATCTTGGAATTTGTAAGGATTTTTTAACAAGGGGGCCTGCATTTTCATTTTGCACCAGGCCAGGAAATTATGTGGTCTCTCTTGGTTGGTATCTATGTTAATGGTTGTTGTGAATATTAATATTCTGGGAACACTTTACTTTCTGGCTCACCCTTCATCAGACTGAATTTAGTTTAATTCCAGCTCATGTAACCATGCTGAATAACCAAATGGTTATGTTTTTTATTATTCAAATTCCATCACAGAAGAAAGAGTTTAGGGGAAAAACTGCCTTGGCGGGAAAGATCATCCCTATTCAGTTCCCAGATTGATTTTACAAGAGTCCTCCCCTTTGCAGCATGTACTTTCATCCCCATTTTCCTGGCCTATGAGTTGTCACAGTGCCTCAGGGTTTGGGTATTTGAATCTGTAATATTGAGAGAGAAGGAAATAGGGTAGGGGATATTGGTTTCCAGTTGGCTGGGAGCACAAGAGCACTTGAAACGTAGGGAGCACAGAGGAAGATAATGGAGTGATTTGTTTTTCTTGCAAAATATCAAAATTCTTAGATAAAATTAGTACTAAAATCTCCTGTTTTGATAGCAAGGGGCTGTGGGGCAGGGCAGAGGGAAGCCAGGGGATTGTCCTTCACACTTCTCCCTCTTATGCCCACAACCGCTGGGTCACATTGGGCTGTCCATACACCTCCTAAACCTCCTTCCAATGTGGCCACTTCTTCCCGTCTCGTGGAGCCTGCTGCACCCACACAAAGCCAGGGTGTACACTCCTTACTGCACCCCCATCTCCCCACACCCACTCCTTTGTTGTCGTCTGATTTTTTTAAAACTGCTTTATTGAGACATAATTTACATACCATACAACTTACCCACTTAAAGTATACAATTCAATGGTTTTTCGTATATTACATTATTAATTCTCTTAAGTGGTGATAAACATATATAACATAAAATTTGCCATTTAACCATTTTTAAGCGTACAATTTACTGGTGATAATTACCTTCAAAATGTAGTGTAATCATGGCCATTATTTCCCAAAATTTTTCCCCAAACAGAAACTCAGTACCCATTAAGAAATAACTCTCCATCCCCCTCTTCCCGACTCCTGGTAACTTCTGTCCTACTCTGCCTCTATGAATTTGCCTATTCTAGATATTTCATATAAGTGGAATCATGCAATATTTGTCCTTTTGTGTCTAATTTTTTTCGCTTGGCAAGATCCATCTACATTTTAGCATCTATCAGAACTTCATTTCTTTTTCTGGCTAAATAATGTTCCACATTTTGTTTATCCACTGGTCCATTGATGGACACTTGGGTTTCTTCTGCCTTTGGGCTATTGTGAATACTGCTGCAGTGAATATTGGCATATACGTGTCTGTTTAAGCCCCATTTTTGGGGTTATGAACTTCCAGGACCCCCTTTTGACACGTCCAGTACATTTGTACTCAGGAGCCAGAGTAACTTTTCACCAGCACAAGTTCAATCACATCAAGTCGCTACCTACAATTCTTTGCCGGCTTAAGATAAAGATGGAAATGCCCACAAAGGTCTCCAGGACCCTGAACTTGGCCTGCCGGATTCTCTAAGTCCCTTTGCACTGTGCTTTGCTCGCTCCGGCCACTTTAGGCTTCTCTCCATCCTTCTAGGGAGACAGACTCCTTTTGGATTTCGACATGCTGGTCCCTTTTTCTAGAATGTTCACCCTCCCCAAACACCCAGCTTTTGCTAGCTCTTGCTTGGCCAATTCTTCCTGCCTTTCACATGTCTTTCAATTGTCTTCCTGTCTTTCAATTGTCTTTCACAATTTCTTGCCTTAAAATTTTCCCTAACGTCTCTCTTCCTCCTTGGGGCTCAGCTTCTCTCCACTACCCTCTTTGCTCCAATGGCCTCCTGTCTTTTGTGAGGCTCTGTTCGCTTGGCATCTGGAAGCCAGCAGGGACCCACGAGATGGTGCTGCCAGCCCCCAGCGCTTGGGGAGTGCTGCTCTCTCCCCGTGCTGGAACCCCCGGGGCCCTAGCTCAGAACTTGGCACACCCTAGTGCCCACCCAGTTCATATCTAAGCTGGCTGAATGGAAAGTATGGGACAGACCTGCATTTTGAGCAAACATTAGTTACTGGGTGGCTCCTAAGCGCTGGGCATCCTTGCCTATCCTCCCAGCCTCAGTTTCCTCGACCTGGAGAATGCATTCTAATACGTGGATTATTGAGATAGTTGGGTTTTTATTTTAACGCAGATTTTTAAAATCATTGTGTCTGGCAGACTGGGTCCCGCTTGACAAACACTGATGTTTAGCATTTGCCACTCCATCCGCAGACTGGGAAGAAGGGCCTGGGAGTCCAGCCCCCACGGAGCACAGGTGGGACTCAGTGTCATTCACTTTTTCGGGATCTCAGCGGCTCACCTCTGAGAGGGTCCCGGGGAGGCCTGCGCATTCGCGTATTCTGTCTCCAGGCCTCCAGGCCACAGTCTGGGCAGTTCACAGCCCTGGAGCCCCGCCCTTGGGTCTCATTATCTACGTTTCCGCGTCACGCCCGCAGCGAACTTGGCAGGCCCTCCCCGCGGTGTTCGGGAACACTTTGTGCTTAGCGCCCGCCTGCCGGGCCCTCCTCCCTCCCGCCACCCCGCTCGGTCCGAAGGGTTTGGGTCTCTGGGCCCCAGGAACCTGCACCAGGCGCGCAGCCCCCAGGACCCCCAAGCACTTGACCTCGATACCCTCTAGCCGGGGCCACACAGGCCGATCCTCGCCCACGGGCTGGGCGTCCGAACGTGGGTCACAACAGCGCATAATCTAGAGGTTCAGAAAGATGCTGTGGCCCAATTTAAAACAAAGCCCAATTATTAGGGCTCTGTGACTATTTATGCCGGTCCAGTGTCAGATCCACTAGCGCTGCGGACAACCAAAGGAAGTGTAGTCGGAGCGAAAAGAAACCGGCTTTGGAGCCACCTGACCCCTTTTGAGACTTCCAGGTCATCGCCGTCCTGGCTGCGTGAGCTTGGGCAAAGCGCCAGAGCTCAGTCTCCTCTTCTGTGAAATGGCGAGAACTGTGCGTGCTTGGTGACTCTGCACGTGGATCCCGGCGGGTGGCAGAGGCAGCAGTGCTGCGATCCGCGCCTCCAGG
Source organism: Mirza zaza (assembly GCA_008750895.1). NCBI lineage: Eukaryota > Metazoa > Chordata > Mammalia > Primates > Cheirogaleidae > Mirza > Mirza zaza. The sequence continues at coordinate 44,321 of VSMD01091182.1, read as the reverse complement.
ACCCCACCTTCCCGCGGTCCCCGCTCGGCCCCGCCCCGGGGGCGCCCCAGCCGCACGCTCGGCGCTGGCTCCAAAGTGCGTCACGGGCACCGGGCGCGCTCCTCCCGCGGCCGGCCCGGGCGCAGCTGGCAGCCGGCCAGCGCGGGCAGGGCCGGGGGCGTCGGGCCCTCTCTGGGTCTGGGACCCGGGCGTGGAAGGCGCTCAAGTTGCGGCCGCCCGCACGCTGTTGGGGGCGCCCTCCGCGGCGGGCAGCGCGCCAGGTACCGGCCTCGGCAGCCTCCCGGCGCGCGAAGGCTACGCTTTCCCTCCTGCCCCCCTCGCTTCCTCCTGCGCGGCGACAGCGGAGATTTCCTCTCGGGGAAACTACGCGGATCCTTCCCGGGGCTCCTCGCCCCGCCCCAGCTCTCCGCCCCCTCCTCTTTGCTGGGGAGCCTGGGCTGGCCCGCGCCGGGGAGTAGGCTCTGGCTGCCTGGGCCGGGAGGCGGCGGGGGGCCGCGGAGCCGCTGGCCACCGACTCGCCCCGCCATGTGACGCAGCCCTCTGCCCTGCGACCCCCCGCGCTCCCCGGGCCCGCGTCCGCGCCCTGCCGCGGGGCGCACCATGCTCCTGCCGGGACACGCGCGCCCGCCGCCCGCGCCCCAACCCGCGCAGCATCCCGGCCTCCGCAGACAGGTAGAACCGCCGGGGCAGCTCCTGCGCCTCTTCTACTGCACTGTCCTGGTCTGCTCCAAAGAGATCGCAGCGCTCACGGACTTCTCCGGTAAGAGCGCCCTCCCTGGCCGTGAGCCCCCCGCACCGCGGTGCGCCCAGGTGAGCCCGGGGCAGGGGACAGCTGCCCCGCGGGCGCGGGCGCGGCCGGGTTGGATTAAAGTTGAGGCTTGCTCATGGCCAATTTTCTTGTCTGGTGTGAGCGGTTGGCATAGGTGCTGCGTGCCGGCTGGCGACAGGGAGCCCCCCACCCCCAGAAGGAAAGGTGTGTAATATATTTAGAGTTTCTCATCCTGCTGTTGACCTCGTCGGTTTCCCAGCATAAGGGACCCAGCCTGACCCACGCGCGCGCTCGCCGGAGGCTCCTTAAGCTAGTCCTGTGCCGCGCCCAGTGCTGTTAAAATACACGTGGGTTGGAGCAGTTGCACTTGGTTTGCCACCCGCATAGTTTGGGTACCCATGTAAGGAGACTAGCCAAGGGGACACCTGTCCTGAAGTCTGCGCCGCCAGGGAGGAAGGGGAGCCTGCGGGGACTGGAGGTCTGGCAAAAAGGCAGTGAGAGATGAGGAGAAGCTTACAGAACAGAGGAGACTCAGGGGCGTGACTTTATTGCCAAAAGGTATTAATACCAGCGTCACCCCTCTTCAATCTCAGTTTCCTTCTCTCTCTCTCTCTCTCACGCGCGCGCGCACACACACACACACACACACACACACACACACACACACATACACACACTGACTCCCTCCTCTTCAGTAAACGATAAAGTTTTTCTTTTTGGGAACTTGGACCCAGGCTCTTACAGCGAATCTCAGATAGTTTGAGGTTGCAGGTGTGCCGCTGCAAAGTGAAAAAAGTTTTCAGGTAGATGATGGGCTATAGGAGTGCTTGCTTGTATCAGTGCTGCACTTGCTTAAGGTCACACTCGTCCTTGCAACTGTAACAGCCCTGAGTCTCCCTCTGGCAAGGCTGCCAGCTCTCACCCTTCCCCAGCCCAGCCCAGGAAGCAGCTCTGAGCCTTCACTCCTCCGCCAGGCATCTTCTGCCAACCCCAAGCTTTGCAGAGTCCCTGTAGGGCCCTGCAGTACGAGGTCTTTTGCAGTGTAACTGTGGTAAACTGAGTCATTTCTCAGTCCTGTTTGTGCAGTAGACTAGTATTAATACATGGCAAAGGTCAGGGGCAAACCAGTTGAGTTGAGTTTCTAGTTTACTTAAAGAGAATGTCATTGTTAGTTGAGAACCCTTAGGTCAGAGGTTCTTAGCTTTGAATATTTAATATCAAGGCAGGATTCCTGCCTCGCAAAGGAAACCAAGATATGCCTGTTTGGCAAGCAAACTGTGGCCCTTAAAATCGAGCACTGCAGGATCAGGACCATGTGGTAAATGTTCTGGGGAAATGCATCAAGCTTTTCCAGCAGTATTGACTTTTTTTTAAAATAGAACTTTCTTGGCTGCTAGAAAAGCACTATTTTCTGATTTAAGCTATGGAGAGCAGGTCTGAGTCCAGCCAGTCTAGCTCTGAATTCTAAAGAAAGAATTGAAAGCTGACAAGCCCTTTTTTTGTGTGACATCATTGCAACTGAACAAATATTGCTTTAAGCAATTTGTGGTGTAACCATTAGATTGTTTTCCCAGATTATAGACACTCAAGAGTTTTGTTTCTTTAGGGGTGCAGTTGCAATACTTGTAACATTCTATAGGTTACTACCCAAATTTGGAATTGTCTGTGTGTAGCAACTGTTATATACAATGGACTTGAGCTATCAAACAGGCTAGCTATATCCTTAGTAAAATGAATGCTCTGATACAGGTTCCTCTAAATAATGTAACGATAAAAGCATTTCCTTTTGCTTTTCATGCAAACTTGAATTCCGGGGTTTAAAACTCTCTGAGCCAGCGGCAGGTGGTGATGTTGCCACCCACAGCCAGTCCCCACACTCCCTCTGATCGGCGATGCTCTCCAGAGAGCTGAAGACTAGGGGGAAATGTCAGGGAGCCTTTTGGGGAGATGAAAAGAAATATAATGTCCTCCCAGACCACAGACACATTCAAGTTTAAACCTTCATTCGATATAGGGTGAGATCGGGAAAACATTAGGAAAGTCTCAGGGAGAAAGATTAAGTCTCCCAAAGTTAGCTAATTTGACTTGAAACTTAACAAAACTTTCAGGGACCCCCTCCTCCCCAACCATGTGATATACAGCATGGAGGAAAATTCCTAAGCTCCAAAGATGGCAGTGTGAGTGTTCAGTTCAATGTTTTGGTTGAAGCAGTGGGTGTTGATCACGTAACTCCAAACCCCCTGGGGCCTCAAAGCTTGCTGCCCGCCTTCCTGGGGACAGTGGGTCCTGTTCCTTTTTATGAACTTGGAGGAGTGTATAGAAAGCAAAACAGAGCTGTATAAAGAGACAGTGGATCCTCCCCCACGGAGCCGTACAACAATAGCCAGTCCGGCTAGAGAGCAGTGTTTGACAATGCAGATACTTGCTTGTTTTTCTAAATAAGGGAAACATCAAAAACTAGTGGAGGATGAAGGGAACTTGGGATTCCTTTATCCTGTGGAAAAGGAGGGAGGATGTTGTGTCCATGTGGAAGAAAGTACCAGAATGTCAGGGGTCGAAGCCATTGTCTGTCTAGTATAGGGCCTCCCAGGAGATTAGCAGTGCAGAGTTTTGAAAAGTTACTTAAGCCTTTCTCCTCTTTGCAACTCTTCCTTGAGCCTTTTGCTGAGGCTGTCAGCTGGTATAGTTTTCCTGGGTCATTGATTTTTTTTTTGCCCTGGGGGATTCCAGCATCGATCTTACTCTTAATAACCCTGAGGCTGTATCATCACCTCCTCCTCCTCCCCTTCCACGCTCAGGACTTGTTCTAATCACCCCCAATCCTGCTGGTAAACAGGCTCCCCAATCACCCCCTTCCGTCTCATCCCTGAAGACATTGAGATGCTGCCAGCAGCCACTGGAAGGCAATCATCACTGCATTAAAAATGTATCCCAGCGAAGGCAAGAGCATTTCATGCAAAATTAGTGCCTCTGATCCTTAATCTTGTACTCAAATGTGCTTGGCTTTCATCCATTTTCCTCTTTAGGGTGGAGTTCTGTTCTTTTGACTGCATTCTCAGATTGAGGATTTGGGCTGAGATGTCCAAATTGGTCATTGATTTAAAAAACAAAACAAACCTCAGAAGTATAATGTCACGACTATGGTCTTTGTTCAGAGAGCAAGACAGGGAGCTGGAGCTTGGAGCTGAGAGGAGGAAGGGGTGCTCTCTTAAGTTCCAGTTGTAAAAAGCAAGGGAGCCTTTACGTGTTGCCTTGCCATCAAGAGTGGCATTTCAGTGTGTCTCTCAGACTTAGTTTGCAGTGGTCCCGCAGTGCTTGATGTTTTTGGAGCTTTTACTTTGTGTAGTTTCTCTGCTGAGGACAAGCTGAGCCTTCGATTTTCCCTTCCTACTTCTTTCCTTTCTCTCCTTCTTCTCTCTCTTCTTTTTTCTCAAAGAAAGTGAAGAGATTGATAGGCTTATGGGTAGGGATGTTAGGGAGGAAGGGAAGGAAAGGGTGGAAAATTGATCTAGTTCCCCCTGGAATTCCTGGAGGACTCTTGCCTTTGGACAAAGTATCATGTTTGTATGTTTCCACACTTGGTTTTGCCCTAAGGCACACAGTGGTGAATGTAGGGTGGCCTTTAAAGTCTTCTTTGTACCCAAATGTCTCCAGACCTCAAAGAAAGGTCACTATATGGAGGAAGTTTTTTTTTTCTTTTTTTTAAGAGTTGAGATCTTGCTAAACTCCCCAGCCTGAAATGCAGTAGCTATTCACAGGTGCGATTATAGCTCACTGCAGCCTCGAGCTCCTGGCCTCAAGTGATCCTCCTGCCTCAGCCTCCTGAGTAGCTGGGACTACAGGTGCTAGCCACTACAGCTTTTGACAATACAGATACTTGCTTGTTTTTCTAAATAAGGGCCTGGGCCAATGTTCTAATCCCTGTCGTTGGTTGCCCAAGTGTGCAATAAGTAGTACTTGGGACCAGACTGTATTAGTTTGCTAGAACTGCCATAATAAAGTGCCACAGACAGATGGCTTTAAACAATAGAAATTTACTTTATTGCAGTTCTAAGGGCCAGAAGTCCAAGATCAAGGTGTGGCAGGGTTGGCAAGCCTCTCTCCTTGGCTTGTGGATGGCCCTCTCCGCCGCCACCCCATGTAGAAATATGGTAATTCAATTGATCTTGGAGGCCTGGGGGTGGGAACTCAGTCCTGGTGGATACAGTTGTCCATTTTTGGAGAGGTTGAACCTTGCGATTCTGCCCTCAGATAAGCACTGGATCTCGGCCCTGGCGCCACAATAGAATCACTAGGGGGTGAGTAAAAAAAACGTGTGGACATTCAGACTGCATCCCAGGACTTCCGATGTCATTGGCCCTGGGAGACCCAGACAGTGACTACTTTTTAAAGCTCCCCAGGTGATTCCAATGTGCAGCCAGAGTTGAGAACCACCGTTCTAGTGTTCAGAGGGGAGGGCCACCTCCTGCCCGTGTGTCAGTTCATCCAGGGGCATGGAAGTGTGGCTAGGTGTCCCCCTCAGCCCCTACCCAGGGTTCATCACCAGAGAGACCAGGACTAGATTTTCCTAGCTCGTCACTACCTCCCAACACATACACACATGCACATGCACACGCAAACACACATTCACACATGCACATGCAAACACACATACACACATGCACACGCAAACACACACGTACACATGCACACACTTCCCTAGGTATTTTATTATGCCTCAGTCACGTCGTCTTTTTATTCAGGAGTTATCTTCACTTTTAAAAAAGTTTATGGAGTAAAAGCGAGCTTGTGACCAAAGAAAAACAAACCGAATGTCTGAGCTGAATGTTCATCTGCCACGGAAGAGAGCAATGAAGAGCGAGCATCTGAATCCGCTTGTCTGTTTCCATGGAAAATCGCTACATCTGAAAAATGTCCCGCCAGCTCTTTCTGTAGCAGAGGGGAGTCCCGGCTGGCAAGTGGTCCCGTTATTGATGCCTTTGGTCTCCCAGGTGCTTTATTGGAAAGGCAGCCTAGCAGCAGTTTCAGGGAAAGAGCAGTAAGGAAGGAGTGAAAATTAATTGGGCTCAGTGTTGTCTGATTTCATCCTCTTAGCAACCCTACCAGGTGAGGATTAGTCTCCTATGCAGACTCAGCCCCAGAGAGGGTAACTAACTTGCCCAAGGCCGCCCAGCTGGGGAGCAGAGACAGAGGTGGAGCCAGGCTGGGGGACCCGGCCTGCGGGGTATTGAGTGGGGGCAAGGCCATAGTTCATGGAGTGACCACTGCTGTTTCAGGTGCCCTCGGAGTGGACTGACCTTTTCCACCCTTTCATCAGCATCTTCTCATCAGAGTCATTCCAAAGTGGGTGCACTCCAAAGTGACCCAGTGGGAGAAGAGAAAACTGTTAGAGCTCCTGTCTGTTTGCTTTTCCATCTTAAATAAAAAAGGAGTTCAGTTTTTTGGTTTTTTTTTTGTTTGTTTGTTTTTTTGAGACACAGTCTCACTCTGTTGCCCGGGCTAGAGTATCATGGTGTCAGCCTAGCTCACAGCAACCTCAAACTCCTGGGTTCAAGCAGTCCTCCTGCCTCAGCCTCCCGAGGAGCTGGGACTATAGGCATGAGCCACCATGCCCAGCTAATTTTTTCTCTATATATTTTTAGTTGTCCAGCTAATTTCTTTCTATTTTTTTTTTTTTTTTTTAGTGGAGACGGGGTCTCACTCTTGCTCAGGCTGGTCTTGAACTCCTTACCTTGAGCAATCCTCCTGCCTCGGCCTCCCAGTGTGCTGGGATTATAGGCGTGAGTCACCACGCCTGGCCAGGAGTTCAGTTTTAATTATAATTAACATATAAATTGACAGAGAACAGTATATCATTTATCAATTTTTGTTTTTTTTTAAGAGATAGGGTCTCACTTTGTCACCCAGGCTGGAGTGCAGTGGTGGGATCAGAGCTCACTGTAACCTCGAACTCATGGGCTCAAGCAATCTTCCTGCCTTAGCCTCCCAAAATGCTACGATTACAGGCCTGAGCTACCACATCTGGCCCAGAACAGCATATAATTTATAAATAAATGTACATCTTTGTTCTCATCTGTGTTCTCAAAATGTTTTTGCTGATGGGGAGGTCACTGGTCTTCACAGCCATCCTGTCTGCTTAGTACTTTAAGAATTCTTAAAAAGGAACTGCTTTGAGGATGATGTGCACTGAAAGAAAAACTGCTTCCCTGTTACCCACCCCTACCACTTGCCTTGCCTACTTCTCTCCCCAGCTCCATAACTACTAGTAAGATTTAGAGGCAGGATTTGAACCCCATATCTGTCTGGTTTCAAAAATCCATACTCTTTGCATTCAAGCTGAGCAGTGGACCAAGAAAGCAAGGGTGTGGGTGTCTAAAGTTTTATGGTTCTCTGTCACTATTTTAATGAGGCTGGTATGTTTGTATCTATTGATAAATAGAAACTATTATAGAAGCTATTTCCTTACAGAAGCTATTTCCTCATAATATTAATAACACAAATCCTAGCGTTACCGAGATTTTAGCACTGGAAGGAGAATCTCAGATTGGAAGGATGGCTGACCAAGTGAGTTGGGTGTGGTCTGGTCTGAGTTTTCCCTTGCCCCTTAGGGATACCTCATTCTGCCACCTTTTCGTTGGCCTCTGCTTGTGCACAATCTCTAGTTAAAACTCTGCCTGGTATAGGCAGTAACCTCTTCACTTGGTTTCCCTAAGCACAAGTAAGAGAAGCTGGGTAAGTTCAAAATACTATTAGTTTATCAAGAACATAAAGCTCTCTGTGCCAGACACTGTTCTAAGAACTTCATGTAAACTTATTTAACCCTCACAATCATAACTATGAAGGAGATACTACTATAAAAAGTTGAAGAGGAAGGTTATCAGCTGCTTCAAGATGAGGTTGAATTTCTCCTTCCCAGCCACTGGCTGCCAGAAACTCATTAAAGTGAATGGTGAACACATGGTGAACTTTGTCCATGGGAAGTGTATGGCCAGAGAAGTTGCTGCTGACACTTTGGGTGAAGAACGGAAGGGTTGTATGGTCCTGATCAGTGATGGAACAACAAGCAAGGTCTCCCCATGAAGCAGGGTGTCTTGACCCCTGGCCGTGACCACCTGCTCCTGAGTAAGAGGCATTCCTGTTATAGGCCAAAAAGAACTGGAGAGCGAAAGCCCAAATCTGTTCAGAGTTGCATGGTGGGTGCCAGTCTGAGCATACTCTACTTGGTTATTATGAAAGAGGAGAGAAGGATATTCCTGGACCGACTGATACTACAGTGCCTCATTGCCTGGAGCCCCAAACATCTAGTAGAATCTGAAAACTTTTCAATCTCTCTAAAGAAGATGATGTTTGCCAATATGTTGTAAGGAAATCCTTAAACAAAGAAAGTAAGAAACCTAGGACCAAAGCACCCAAGATGCAGCATCTTGTTACTCCACGTGTCCCGCAACACAAATGCTGGCACATTGCTCTGAAGAAACAGCATGCTAAGAAGAATAAGCAAGAGGTTGCAGAATATACTAAACTTTTGCCTAAGAGAATGAAGGATGCCAAAGAAAAACACCAGGAACAGATTGCCAAGGGATGTAGGCCATCCTCTCTGAGAGGATCTCCTTCTGAGTGCAATCTTAAATAAGACTTTTTGAGTAGCAATTAAATAAAATCGGACCCCTCCTCAAACAATATTGAAGAAACTGAGGCAAAGAGAAGTTAACTTTGGGGGACTTGAATCCAGGCAGCTTTTCTAATACTAAGGTTAAAAAATAAAATAAATAAATTATAAATAGTTTAAAGCAATCTCACTTATTCTGTCGTTTTTTTTTTTTTTTTTTTTGAGACAGAGTCTCACTCTGTTGCCTGGGCTAAAGTGCAGTAGTGTTGTCGTAGCTCACGGCAACCTCAAACTCCTGGGCTCAAGTAGTTCTCCTACCTCAGCCTCCCCAGTAGCTAGGACTACAGGCGCCACCACCACACCCGGCTAATTTTTTTATTTTTTGTAGAGATGGGGTCTCGCTCTTGCTCAGATTTGTCTGTCATATTTTTTTTTTATTTTGGCATATTATGGGGGTACAGATTTTAAGGTTTCAATAAATGCCCTTTCCCCCCTCCCCCCACAAGTCTGAGTTTCCAGCATGTCCATCCCCCAGATGGTGTACATCTCACTCATTATGTATGTATGTCTGTCATATTTTTTATCTTAACATACTAGAGCCAAATCTTTCCCAGAACTTACAGGTATTGTCCATTCCATGTCCTGTCTAAAGATAGTACCATCCAACCCCTCAGAACTAATTATAGACTTAGATCTGTAATCTGTTTCCAGAAATATGGTGGAACCGGCACTCTGAAATTATTCCCCTGACAACACACCTAGAAATGCTGAATAAAATATAACAGACATCCTTTAAATGCATAGGCAAGTGATTAAATATAAGAACCATCCAGGGAGCAAAAATGCAGAGAGAGCAGAGAACCAGAGAAGTTAGCTGGCATTGATCCTATGGCTACACTGGGTCTGTTTGACGGTCTTGACAACCAGAATTTAATAGGCATACGAGGGCAGGAGATAAGGCATTAGACCAATGTAAAGTGAGGAGTTAGAATAAAAATCTCTCTGTAAAGCCAGAATCTTGAAGGGCTAAACCTTCATAAAAAGGCAGATGAAGCAAAGCAGCCTTCTCGCAAGGAAAGATGACAAGGTAACTAGTCTCAGCCTGGGCTCAGGATTGGAGAAAAAAATAATTTCCCTTGAGAATTTGTAACCAGAGGCCCGCCTTTTTGAGAGTCTAGGTTTTGAATTCACATTACCTTTTACTGGGAAACTCAAGCTGAGAAACTCATAAAGTTGTCCCATGATACCTGGCAAAAATAAATGCACAGATACTGCCTGCATGGAAACATTATCAAGAAAGGCCCCTCAGGGTTCCTGTAGATGAAATTCTGCTGATTATAAACACACAGTCCAAAAGTACATTATACGAGCAGTAGTCAGCAGCAACAATAGAGTTCTTAAGAAATCAGAGAGGGAATCTAAAACATAAAAATAAATAAGAGAGGAAATCTAAAACATGAGAAAGGAACAGAAGACTATCAAGAAAGAGTAGGCATATTTGTAAAAGAACCAAATATATCCACTAACATGAAAGATATATTCTTTGAAATTAAAAGCTTAATGGATAAGTTAAAGAACAGATTAGACATAGCTGAAGAGAGAAACAGTGAGCTGGAAAATAAAGCTGGAGAAATTCTCCAGAATGAAGCAAAAGAGAACCAGACATGGAAAACGTGGAATAAAATTTATAAGACATGTAGGATGGAATGAAAACTGAACATACATCTGATTAGTCAGCATTCTAGAAAGACAGAATAGGGGAAATAAGGGAGAGGCAACACTTGAAGTAATAGTATCCTAAAATTAATTTTTAAGAGTTAATGATACAAGGACACTGAGAAACAGACCTGAAAAAAAATAAGAAAAGAGTAATAATATATTTTAAAAAAAAGAATTAATGAAAGATTCAGATTAAAGCATCCCAAGGAAGATAAATAAAATAAATTTATACCAAGATGTATCATACTGAAACTATAAAATACTAACGGCAAGTGACAGTCCTAAAAACAGAAAGAAGAAAATATTATCTATAAAGTCTGGAGGATCCAGAAGATAGTAAAATAATATTTTCCCGATTCTGAGAAACAAACAACAAACAGACAAGCAAACAAACAAAAAAACAACTATCATCCCAGGACTATATACCCAGCTAAACTATTTTCAAGAGCAATTGTGAAATAAAGACAAATTTACCACTAATCTTTACTGAAAGAACTACTAAAGGATGTACTTCATAAAGAAGATACTGAGTCTAGAATGAATGCATGGGATAGAAGGAAAAAAATTATGGGCAAAAAAATGGTACAACTTCTAATGCACTTTACCCATATTCCTCGCTCTGTCTTCCTACTTAAGGAGTGTCAACTCCTTGCATTGAGAGGGATGTTCTCTAAGATATTTTTCTCTTTTGGTGGTTAAAGTCACCTGAAGCTTTCTGGACCCACTTGAGCTCTTATACTGACTTATGACTTCTAACCCGAGATATTCAAGGCCCTCCCCCGGTAGGCCTCAGTTCTATGGTGATTACACACTGGTAGTTCAGTAGGGAAGAATGGAAAACACTCTAGAGTCACTCAGGTACCACATGCTATGCTAGGTTATGATACAGGGCTCCTCCAAAGAGTCAGTGTTGACCCGAGGAAGCTTGCTCTCTAGTGGGTTCACAGACACACAAATAACAAAGGAGTGTGAGAAACAAATGATAGATTTGGCAGGTCACATTCTCCAAAACTAGTAACCAAACCACAGAACCAGGAACTGGGGATTTATTGCTATGTCCACAGGCCTTCCAGACAACTCTGCCCATGTGTAGGTTTTACATTTCCACATGCAAATTTCTAGCTCTTATGTTCTCTCTGCACAGGCCATGACACCTGTGTCACTTTGCCCACTCAAGCCCCTGAAATCGTATTTCTCCTGTGTTAACAAGTTAGAGAATGAAGCGATGCTTGGGGTTGGTTTCGACCTGAGAGACAAGTTTTCCACACACAGCAAACCAGGGAACATTAAAATTCAAAACTCAGCTCACTGAGACTGAAACGTGTGTTTGCGCACAGTCTGATTTCATGTCTGCCTCAGATGTCCTGTGAATACAGATCGCCTCATTTGGGATTGGAGGGACAGGGAGGACGAAACCTAAGAATGATCTCCAAAGCAAATCTTTAATTCGGATGAGTATAATAGAGTGTAATCCCATTTCAAGTCTGTCAGCATTCCTTTGATGATTACAAATGAGTCCCTTTTCCCCAGCAATGTGGGGGAATAATCTGGATAAAATAACCCTTTTTGTCTGCGGGGGCCCGTGAGATGCATACTCGTGACAGCTTTCAGAGTCGTGTTTCAGTCTGAGAAGAGCACACTGTGCTACCAAGTCATCTCCTTTCTTTCTCTTGACTTGGAAGATTTTTCACTCTTTTCATGTTCCGTGGCTTCCCAAATTCTCAGGCTTAGAAATCATAAATCATCGTACTGTACCGAGGAACGAGAGAGACCCGGGTCCCCAGGTCCCTTTCCCTCCCTGCCTGGGTGACAGGAGACAGGTGGAAACGAGAATGTATGATCTTATCTTGAAGGCCAATTTGTACAGCTTTTGAGGGATATACTTTAAGGAATGCATGCAATTTTATGGTCCTTTTTTTTTTTCATTAAAAAAAATGCACACTAAACCCAAGTTCGGGCTGACATGCTTCTTTTTGTCAAGTTGGTTGTAAAATTAAGGGACATTATTTTTAAACACCTCCCTCTATTCTCTGAGGCCTGAATGACTGAACACTGCTCCCAAAGCTAACAATGCAGAAGGCTGTGTGGCCAGGTCAGACTGTATACACAAAGCCTCAGCCCCATCCACAGCCTCAGAATGCAAAGAGGTTTTGAAGACCCCGGAGCTGTATGTCCTGTGTGTGGAATTGTCACGGCAGGAGATCCACACTAAGCACATCTTGTGGTCTTGCCTGTTCTGCTTTTTTAAACCCTGGAGTTCAAGAGCAAAAGTCCCTTTTATCTGATTTCCCTTTCTTTTTTTTTTAAAGTTAGGTCCCACAGGATTATTTTTAAATAGCGTTTTGGCTTCTGAAAGCCATAAATCAGTACTTTGAGGCAAAAATGCTGTCTTGGGGCTGGGCGAGGTGGCTCACGCCTGTAATCCTAGCTCTCTGGGGGACCGAGGCGGGCGGATTGCTTGAGCTCAGGAGTTCGAAACCAGCCTGAGCAAGAGCGAGACCCCGTCTCTACTATAAATAGAAAGAAATTAATTGGCCAACTAATATACATAGAAAAAATTAGCCGGGCATGGTGGCACATGCCTGTAGTCCCCGCTACTCGGGAGGCTGAGGCAGGAGGATTGCTTGAGCCCAGGAGTTTGAGGTTGCTGTGAGCTAGGCTGCCTCCACGGCACTCACTCTAGCCTGGGCAACAAAGCCAGACTCTGTCTCAAAAAAAAAAAAAAAAAAAAGCGCTGTCTTGGGCTTCTTTGTTTCTCTGTAGCTATTCAAGGTAGGTTATTTGGCTTTGTGACCATGGACCAAAAATGCCACCTGGTCTTTACAGTTGCTGGCTATCTTTACCCAGTGAAAATTCAGCTTTTCCAAATGTTTAGTTGAAACCAGTTATTCTCGGTCCACGGCAATCTTGTCCCTCAGGAATATTTGCCAATGTCTGGGTGTCATTTTAATTGTCACCACTGTGGGAGTTCTGCTGGTATCTGGCAGGTCGAAACTGATGATGCTGCTAAACATCCTACAATGTTCAGGACAGAACCCTCCCATCCTCGTGCTAAGGTTCAGGAACCCTGGGCTAGCCTTGTCCTTGTTTTATTTCTGACACTTTTTGGAACCCAAAGAAAGCGAAAGCGTTTTTCAAAACCCCACGTTGAGTCTGGAGAGTCCCTGGACAGCTCTAAGGCCCTCGTCCCCAAGTCCCGCTTGCCTGCCACGGCCCAGAAAGGAAATGCAAAGCCTCGCACCGCACAGCTTCTCCAACGCTCTCCAGCCCCGTAGGCTTTCACGCGGGCTTTTTTTTCTTCCTCTTCCTTTCCTCTAAGGAACTTGCCCGTGACTTTGGCCCTTTTGCTCTTCTCATCTCAGGCTAGACTGTTTGCCATCGTTAATGTCAAACTGAAATATCGCTCTGGAGAGGTGTTCAGACTTGAAGTCACTTGCTCGCGCGCGGTGCAAGGATGCGTTTTGCAACACATCTCTGTGATTTCAAAATCCCAATTAAACAATTGCCAATTGCTTGGGGGTGGGGGTGGTGATTGGATGTGAACTTTCAAATGGGAGAGAGAGAAAGTGAGGAAGACTGTGCAGGGATCTGCTTTCCCTTGTTGTCTCCCACGCCCTCTCCTCCCTCCCGTGACTCTGTCCACCGCCCCCTCGTCCCCACCTGCCTCCCTGAGCCCTCGCACAGGCCGCTCCTGCGTTGCCCATGTGCAGCGGGGCGCTCAGCCCTCTGTGCTGTCATGCACGCCTTGGGACACGTGTGTGCGTGGGGCTGAGCAATGCTGCTGCAGGGCCCACACCGAGCACAAGGAGAGCCCCATCCGTGGACTCCTCTGACACGGTGACTGCCACCCCTGCCCAGAGGCCACCAGGACGGTCCCCACTTTCAGAGCGCACCCTCCGCTCAGTCACCCCTCTTTCAGACAAGTCGCAACTCTACTGCAAATATTTCTCTCCTTCTGCCAAACAGAGAGAAAATGTAGTATTGTTTCCAAGAGAGCAAGCAGGGGCACCAGCGGGAATGGGTGTGCAGTATTTGTACAGTTTTGTGACTCAGTCCATCTGAATTTCCAAGCATTTTAAGAGCTTTGTCAAAAAAAAAAAAAAAAAAAGCTCTATTGTGTGGCTCTTGGCACTGAAGAAAATAGCAGGCCTGTCAGAACTCTGTTTCAGATTTAATTTTCAAGTGGGTGATGTAAGAATGCCGTCCAGCGGGAGGGCTCTGCTCATTTTCTCGTTCCTGCTCACTTGGGTGCTGTGGAACTTCGGTTTTTAGAATCAGCTCATGTTAAGAAACAGAAGCGTCTTATCTCTTGACACCCCTTTAGTTAAAAGGCATCATGTTCTTAAGCAAAGATTAGTATGTCTTTTAAATGAATATGGTTTCCTGCAATATAAGCAAAAACATTTCTGACTATGTATGTATTATGTATATAATATAATATAATATAATACACTATATACATATTTTTGCAGAGCATCTTCTTGCAAGACCTTACTACTCTTTTTTTCAATACAGTTTTGAAAATGCCTAAGACATCACTGATCTTCTCAAATGCCTCACGCATTCAGTATTTGCTGCTGGGTACAGATGGTATAAAAAATAAGCAGGAAAAACTTGTTTTTGAAGACGCATTTTCCTAGTTGCTTCCTTTCCTGGACATCAAAACAGTGAACGATGATTTTTCTCATCACATGTAGATTTTGCACAGAGTGCACATTTTGTCCTGTCTCTGCCTTCTCTGGTTAATAAAGATTATGTACTATATTTTTTTTAAAAAAGGACTGGAGCATCATGTTTAACCCCTGGATAACTCTGAACCATGAATAGATAATCAGTTGCTAGGCTGGGAAGTTTTTCCACAGTGTGGCCAAGTGTCAGTCCACATTGTAGAGGTGACTTTCTACTCAAACCACTCGTTTGGGTCCTTTGGGTCCTGTGGCCAGTGTCATCCATCCTCAGCAAAACAACCTCTGTTTTCTTCTTCCTGGTTTGCAGAAAGCTCCCCAAGAACTCTGGGGAGTCACTGAATGTTAGGGGCTTTTTTCATAACGGGAAACTTAACATGGCGACCCCATGCACACACCAGGTCCAAGGTAAAATTAGACTGTGGACAATAGAACACAGATAAAACCCACCAGGCTGTCCACTGCCCTAGTCTGTTACACTAAGGGAGATCCGACCGAAAAGAATGTCTTAGATCTTTGCTCCCACGTGTGTAACTAAAACACCAGCCAGGGGCCTTTGTCTTCAGAAGGCGGTCAGATGGGGACTTGCAAACCAGCCCTAAACTACAGCCTTCTGTGGGACCTTCCGGAACCTTCTAGAATGTGACTCATTTCTGCCAAAGGGTCTTAGATGAAAGTCTACTCTGCCATTTATCTTCATTAGCTACATATTCTCTTTCCGTGGGAAGGCAAATTATTAGGTAGAGTTTATGCAGTCTGATATATTAATTGCGAGCTTTAAAGAATGTCAAATGTTTGTGATTCGGTCTCAAAGACCGGGTTAAAATTGCAGTGTTGAATGTTGTAAATTAGTATAATTACCATGGTTATTATTGAACCAAGCTGTGAGAAATGAACGTTATCTGACAATATCTGTGTTTCACTGTAGGGAAGAGGGAATTTGCTGGAATTACAGAAGCCTGAGAACCACAGAGGAATTCTCACTGCGGGTTATCTGGGGCCCAGAGTTGATTCTATGGCATACTAAATCCTTCCTCAATTTGATTTTAATAAAATTATTACCAGGGAAATAAGTCACTAAAGGACAATATGCAGACTTTGGTTCAGAGCTGTCCAATAAAAATATAATGTAATCCATGTATGTAATATTAAACATTCTAGTAGCCACACTAGAAAAAAGGAAAAGAATGGCGAAACGAATTTTCGTAGTCAATTTTATTGAACTCAGTATATCCAAGATATTATCATTTCAACATTAATCAATATTAAACAGTGATTAATGAGATATTTTACATTCTTTTTTGCCTATGGATATTTGGGAGTCTAGTGTGCATGTATTTTACACTTGCAGCACATCTCAGTTCAGACTGGGCACATGTCCAGTGCTTGGTAGCCACGTGTGGCCTGTGGCCTCCATTCTGGGCAGTGCAGCTATGGGTGAGCCTGGGGCAGGGCAGAGGTTGGCGTCTGGGATCAGAGTGGAGCCTGAGCCTTGTTTAGCACTGCTGTGTGAGGGCACCTGGTTCCCACGGAACCCAGGTCAAATGTGCCTCAAGAAGGGTTCAGTGGTAGTGCCTCAGTTACCCTGGGGAGTTTGGCCTCCCTTTGGCTTGGAAGAAGATTGGTGTCTTCCTGCCTCCTCCAGCACATTTTGCAATAACCCACCCAGAGTTCAGTCCTTGTGAAGGGACAGAGGTGCAGGGAGTCACCCCATGGGACCTGTTAGTAATAACAGAAATGGGTCAGCCCCACTCATCCAAATCCCTTTCTGCCACCAGGACATCATGAGGATTTCAGGTGGTCATCCTGTGTAAACCCTGCATTGGGGTCCAGTTAGGAGCTGTGTGTCCTCCTCCTAGAATGCTCCTCAGCCTCAGAGGCAGTTCTTGGTCAGCCTCCTTCTATAGCTGAAAAAACCCAGGCCTGGCACAGGCGAGGATTTGACCCAATGTCTTCCAGCTTCTCAGTGGCAGGACCAAGATTGGACCCGCGACTGTGCTGTTATTTCTAGTCACCATGCTGCCCCCAGGATCAGGTCTCCAAACAAGCAGATGTGGGGTGCTTAGAGTCCCAGCCTAGAACTTTCCTCTCAACTGACCATACCTGCCTGTCCATTATTCTTGTGTTTCAAATACACTGACATCTGGAGTTCCACCCCAGCTAATTGAATCTGAATCTCTGGATTGGGGCCTAGGCATGGATATTTTTTAAAAGCTCCCAAGGTGGCTGGGTGCAGTGGCTCACGCCTGTAATCCTAGCACTCTGGGAGGCTGAGGCAGGCGGATTGCCTGAGCTCAGGAGTTTGAGACCAGCCTGAGCAAGAGCGAGACCCCGTCTCTACTAAAAATAGAAAGAAATTAATTTGCCAACTAAAATTATATAGAAAAAATTAGTTGGGCATGGTGGCACATGCCTGTAGTCCCAGCTACTTGGGAGGCTGAGGCAGAAGGATTGCTTGAGCCCAGGAGTTTGAGGTTGTTGTGAGCTAGGCTGACGCCACAGCACTCTAGCCAGGGCAACAGAGTCAGACTCTGTCCAAAAAAAAAAAAGCTCGTGAGGTCATTCAAGGTAATTCTAATATACAGCGAAAGTTGAGATCTGCTAAAAAATCTTGTACATTTTCCATCTATATATTTATTAAATATTTGTTATTGTCCCAAACACCAAAAAGTGACAAGAATAGTACAAAAACATCCTTTATAATCTTTGCCCAGAATCCCCAATATTGCCATTTTACCACGTTTTCTTTATTCTTTTCTAAGTGGCAGATGAGATATCCTTTACTCCTAAATATTCCTGTGTATTCCTTAAGAACAAGGACATTCTCCCACATGACCAAGACAATAAACAAAATCAGGAAATTTACCCTGCTACAGCACCATTTTCCAATCTACAGCCCTCGTTCAGATTTTACCAGATGTCCCAATAATAGAGCAAAAGAAGATCCAGCTTGGCGCCATGATTTGCACCTGTAATCTCAGCACTTTGGGAGCATTGCTGGAAGCCAGGAGTTTGAGACTAGCCTAGGCAACACAGTGAAACACCCATCTATTAATTTTTTTTTTTTAATTAGCCAGTCATGGTGACTCACACCTGTAGTCCCAGCTACTCAGGAGGCTGAGGCAGGTGGATCACTTGTGCGCAGGAGTTTGAGTCTGCAGTAAGCTATGATTTTGCCTCTGCACTCCAGCCTGGGTGACAGAGCAAGACTTTGTCTCTAAAAAGAAGAAGGAGAAGGAGAAGGAGAAAGAAAATTCCACATACTGCATTATTTTTCAGTTGTCATGTCTTTTTAGGTCATTTTAACCTGGAACAGTTCCTGAGTCTGTCTTTATCTTTCCTGATATTGTCATTCTTGAAGAATGCAAGACAGTTGTTTTAGAGACTGCCCCTTCATTTGGATTTGTCTGATGTTTCTTCATGGTCATGTTCTTATGCGTTTAGGACAGGACTGTTGCTGCTGTGGTGTTGTGTTCTTGGTGCATCACACCAGGAGGAACCAGATGTTGGTTCACTTCATACAATGCTTGTTAGGTGAAGGTGGGCATGGGCCTGTTTTGCATCGCAGAAGCCATGCCTGCTCAGATTAATTGATCACCTTGCTTAGTTATTTATCCCCCAAGGCTGTCAGAGTATGGACTCAGGATAAGCCAGCCTTAAAACAGAAGAGGAGAAAGGAGGGAAGGTTCTGGAAGCTGGAGTTTTGGCAAGGGGGGCCGGTCCAGGGACAGCACCTCCAACATTGCCCCTGGTGTTAGGAGGAAGCGGCAGGAGAGCGCCCAGCCCAGAAGGGGCTTCCGCTTAGCAAGGGAGGCGTGGAAAAGAGTCAGACTTTGCTCACCTGTGGCTTTGCTGAGGGCCACACTGCTGCCTATGGGTCTTTCACTGTAGCATTTTTTAAAATCTCCTTTTCAGTCCCCCATCTGAAACAGAGCAAACTCCCATTTTCTAAGCTTTGGCCCACCTTGTAGCTCTATCTGTCTTTTCATTGACTATTGGTATCTCCCAACTTAGGCCCAGGTATTACTTCCGTTAAGGTGATGCCCAACCTGTAACTCTATTCGTTTGTTGTCTGTTGCCACCTCCAGGTCAGGTGCATGCTTGCCATTTCAGAGAGCGCTAGAATGTGTGGGCTTGAGGGCGTCCCCTATGCTGTTGCCAAAGAAGATTCTTTAGCCCACACCTTAAACCTGTTATTAGTTTTCATAGATGGTCAATACCTGGTCTGCCTTCTATGAGTCTCTAGGGTGCAGTGTGTTGGCTGAGGCTGAGAAGGGCTGGTGTTTATTTCTGTGCATCTGGGGCTCAGGGCTCCGGCCGGCCCCGAACAGACATGGGAGGACAGAGCGTCAGTATCTCTGTGGCTGTCTTTGGCACGTTGTCAGAGTGTCATTCCCTTTTCCTTGTTCCCTCTCCTTACTTCATGTATTTACCTCCGCCTGGGCTGCTGGAGGAACATCGTGTTGCTGTGGAGATTGTGGCCATAACAAATTTAGGTTCCTCAAACTCAGGTTGTCCCTTGCTGGTCTCTTCCTCATACCTTTGCAGAAAACGACAACTAATGGAGGTAACAATAACAAAGACGGGCATTGATAAAGAGCCGATGCTGGGCAGAGCAGTCATTGGGGGTAAATGTGTCCTCACCTCCCAAAAAAGGGTATGTTGTGGTCCCAACTCCAGCACCTCAGAATGTGACCTCACTGGAGCTAGGGCCTTCACAAAGGTAACCAAGTTAGAAAGAGGCTGTTAGAGTGGGCCTTACCCAACATGACTGGTGATCTTATTGAAAAGGGAACTTTTGGACACAGACACACAGGGAGAAGGTGCTGGAAGGAGTGGGTTTAACTGCCCCAAGCCAGGGGACTATGAGAATCTAGGAGGGAGGCCTGGAACAGATCCTTCCCTGGCGACTTCAGAGGGAGTGTGGCCCTGAGGATACCTTCATCTCAGACTTCTGGCCTCCAGAAGTGTGAAACAATGCATTTCTGTCGTTCTAAGCCACCTGGTTTGTGGCACCTTGTTACGTCAGCCCCAGGGAATGAATACAGCCGAGTTCTGAGCACCTGCCATGTGATGGCTCATTTAATCTTCCCCACAAGCCCCTGAGCTGGGCGCTGTTCTTATTATCTTCATTTTATAGGTGATCATAGGCAGCCCAGGGAGGTTGCACAGTTTGGTTGAGGTCACCTGAGCTAAGCAAAGCCCACCCAGGGCAACCCCCTAACACCTGCCTCTGGCTGTCACCTTAGTTCTCCTCTTGTCTCCTTGTCCCCTTCTTCTCAGTCTCCTTTACAGGGCCTTCTTTGTTGCCTCATCTCTCCAATGTCTGCCTTCCCCAGCGTCTCCCCGGCCCAGCCATGCCACGTGCTGATGACTTGCTGCTCTCCCTCCTCCCAGGCGCCTCCATGGGCGCCACTGGCCCAGCCCCTTCAGAACAGAGTCATGAACCACAGCCACCCCTAAATCCTCCCTCCCCCTATTCCTCATGTCCCCACCACCTACCCCTGCTGATTCTATGGCTAAATCTCCGTCTCTACAGTCAGGGCCCAGTGGAACATGAAATGTGGACCCTTGTTCAAAAAGCAGAAAAATGTGCTATTAAAGACACTAACATATAAAGGACTTTCCTTTCTTCTGTGATCTCTCTGTCTCTCAACTTGTCATGGTGTTTTTTCATTTGCTATTTAATGTCCTTCCAAGTAAAGAAAAATTAGCATTTTAAATTATTAGCATGGATTCTAATGTTCCTCTTTATATTGTGCAATGCCAGTTTTAAGTGCAAATATAAGAACATTTAACTCACATGTAGAATCACAGAAATGACATAATCTGTATTTTGTATGGTGTGTTTTTTCCTCGTGAGAACAATGAGAATTCTGCAGGAAACTATTAATAATTCAACTGTTTTTTATTTCATTTTTTCATACCTGCACCTTCTACTACTGCTCTCTACCTTTGGCTGACTAATGTGGAAAGAAGGATTGAAAGGAAACAGAACTATGGGTTCCCCTATCTTTCCCTCTTCTGTGTCACCGTACCCTGTGGAAGTGGTTGGCTACTTACAGGGAAGTCACACAAGAAAGTAAGGCAAACATGGGGCTCCATGGTTGTTCTCGTTTCTTTTTGTTGTTGTTGTTTTGTTTTGGAGACAGGGTCTTGCTCTGTTGCCCGGGATAGGGCTAGAGTGCTGTGGCGTCAGCCTAGCTCACAGCAGCCTCAAACTCCTGGGCTCAAGTGATCCTCCTGCCTCAGCCTCCCGAGTAGCTGGGACTATAGGCACATGCCACCACGCCTGGCTAATTTTTCTAATTTTTGTAGAGATGGGGTCTCGCCCTTGCTCAGACTGGTCTCGAACCCCTGGCCTCAAGTGATTCCCCCTACCTTGGCCTCCCAGAGTACTAAGGTTACAGGCGTAAGCCACCATGCCCAGCTGGTTGTTCCTGTTTCTTTAGTGCCATTGCCTTTGCTTTGCATTTAAAGCAGATTCTGATTCTAACAGAAAGTGTACCCTCTTGGTGCTGTCAGCATCTCCCGTGTACTCAGTTGCAGATATGGCATGTTCTCCTTCTGCTCACTTGGAGTCTTGCTGGGCTCCCATGCACCTTGGCCCGCCAGGGTTCTATGCTCAGGGCATCGGGAACACTCCATGGGAGTGCGGTGGCAAGGGACAGTGGGAACTCACATTGTGGGTGTCTTGTCTGCCGGCATGTCCTAATGCCCTGTTGGATATAAAACATAGGTTCAAATATGGAATGATGATGAGTTTCAAGAGAGGGACAGTGGAGCATTAAGCCAAGCTTGGGGCCCTTCTCGGTGGGACTGTGCAGGCTGCATACTCATGGCTTCGTCCCAATTTCCACCCCTTCCGTCCCTCCCACCCCGTTCCCCACTTCCACTGTCTCGGTTGGAGCCTTCCTCATTTCTCACCCCTCCAGGCCTGCATCTACCCTGCTTTTTCCCAAGGGTCTCCCCAGTCCCTCCCACGCAGGCCACCCCAGGACTTCCCTGCATTGCCAGTCTGATCAGCGTCACAGCCAGCACTAGCTCCCACCTGCCTTCAGGTGAAAATCTGGACTCCTTAGCAGGGCACTGCTTATTTCTCATCACCAGCCGCACACCCTGGCTCCTCTGAACCTTTGCACACCTGTCCCTGCTGCCCGAGGGTCATGTCCACCTGGTTCCCAGCAGCACTTACCTGCTAAAGTACAAGAAGCAATTGGCTGGCTTGTCCTCAAGGCCAGCTCCACACCTGGGTCTCCTTCATGCTGAATGAGAGAACAGTGAGCGCTTTGGCCCTCTAATGGCATTTGCGGATCACCAGTCAAGAGCCCTTAGGACTCCAACAGCCAGGCTCTTTAAAGGCTAAAAATAACACTGCATGGCCCCCTGTCTGTCCTGTTTCCTCCTCCCATAGATGGAGAAGGAGCCCCTGCTCCCTTCCCACAGCCTTGCTCTCCCCCACCCTGTCTGGCTTCCAAATGTGGAGCCTTGATTTCCTATAAATGCAGTTTCTCTTCAACTCAACTTTATTAATTTATGCAGAGTCCTGGGTCCTTATTTCTCTCCTCTCACTTTCTCTCGCTCCCTCCAATTCCTTTTCTTTTACATTTACGATAACCTCGATCACACTATTATACCAAACTGCATAGAGAGAGGTGGTAAGCATTCCCTCCTTTATTTGGACATCCTGGACTCAGGGCTTAGAGAGGAGCACTTCAATCTGGGAAGAGACTGGATCAGAAGTTGGGGCTCACTAGAATCGAGCCTGAGCCAAGCACCCCTAACACATCAGGGGTGTCACTGTTTCCTTGTGCTTGGGAACCTCTGAGAGCATTCAGCACTATGCTCAGGGGCCATTGTAAACAGTGAAATTACCACCAAACCCCACACACAAACGTGGAAAAAAATGGCACTAAACAGACCGTGAAAAGGGCACTTAAACGTTCGATGTGAGAGTTGAAACAAGAAGGCAGAGTGTCACCTTGTTGGATCTCATTTGGGACCATGAATATCAGGAGACTCAACTTCTTCCTCCCTCTGCACACGTCCAGGAGAGCCCCCAAGTATGCATTTTGGGGTTACAAATAAACGTTCGTGAGTAGGGGATTTGCGAACACCGAATTGGCAAATAAGGAGGCCTGATCGTGTATACGCTAAGGAACTGGCGGTCAGATTTTCCACTTAACCATCCCAGAGATGGCCAGGAATTGGGAGCTAGAGAAAAAGATTCTTGGGCGATGGTGAATAAAACAGATACCCTGGGAGCTCAGAGATGAGGGATGTCATCCCTCAGCTGTCCCCAGGCTGTGGTGCATGAAAGGAGGCAGCAGATTAAGAACAGTGAGCCTGAGACCAGGGTGGAGGGTGGTGGGAAGGAACGGCTGTCAGCAAGGGAAGGACTGGAAGAGCCAGCGAAGGGCCCACGGGGAGGACTGAGGACGTGGGGGACCCTGGGGCCAATCTCTGCAGCGGAGCCAGGGCACCGAGAGAGCGTGCCAGGGAACCAATTAAGGCTGAGCGTAGAGCCCGAGGCCAGGCCAGCCTAATTGCCGCTGGGACGCCTGTATTCCTTTACATTTGCCGACTCTCAGTCCTGCCTCCCGTGTCTCTGTGAAATACAAGGGAAGAAATGCTGTGACTTCCCCTTATTCCAAGGCGAAACCAAAGAAGGGGAAGTGAAATGACCTGTCCAAAATCCTCCGCCAAGCCAATGAGGAGGCTGTAATGGATATAGCCAAGTCACCCAACCTGTTTTCTGTGCCTGGCCTTTTGGATACGCTGTTCTTTACATCTGTTTCAAGTTTTAGAAAACTCCCAGGCTCTAGCTTTTTAACTGCTTAGGGAACAAAGCGTGTTGGGTCAAGAGTACAGCAAACCTGTCCTGCTCCCAAGTCCAATCCTTTTCACCTTCAAAATAGATCTTTGGGGTTTACAGTGCTAACTCTCCAAGCATTGTCATCCCTGAAGTGAGGGGAAAAAAAGGTTTTATTACTTTGAGCAGTGAAATTACTGTATAATCTTCCAATTAACTGAATAAAGCATGAAATAAATGCCCTGCAGACTTAACTTCTACCCTGAGCGTATCACGTCTACCTTGATCGTCCCACATATGCTACACGCGGGCAGAGTTGAAAGGCTGTTGAGGGCGGGTGGGTGGACAGGCAAGCGCCTTTCCTCCTCCGCGTCTGTGTGCCAGGCTCTCTCAGTCCTTCTGATTGGCCAGCGACCCTGAGTGTTTCTGAAAGCCTTTTGTTGTCCATGTGGGGGAGAGCCACTAATTTGGCCAATTCCAAGCAGAAAAGATCAAGTGTAGATTTCATATCTGAGTTTTAAGTGCTAGTAAAAAGTTGCATTAAGTTATCAAATGCACCGTGCTCCCAGCTTCTGTAGTTTGGGCTTTGCTCTGCATCCCAAAGAAAAGAAAAAGTGTTCCGTTTAGAGGCTTGGGGTGAATGGGGGATTGATCCAGTTACTTTTAAACAAATCTAACCCAGATGGTGTTCGCTGCATAACTTTCTGGGGTTGGTACCTGGTCGCTGAACAAGGTGTTCATTTTTATAGGACTTGAAACCTTTGGTTGAAAAGGCATGAAGGAACTCCTCCCAGACCTGTTCGAAATAAAATAGTAGCATAATCTAAAGATTGTAATTTAAGCCAAACGCAACACAGCACATTTAGAGTAACTTTTTAAATCGTTTGATATCCTCTCTCTCTCTCTCTCTCTCCGCACACACACAAACACAGCATAGTATAAGAAATGGAGAAATTATATTATGGAGAAATCTATAAGTCCTGGGTGACATTGGTTGCTGATGAGGATTAATGAGAATCTACTACTCATTCATTCACCTTTGATCTGCTCTGGCTTTGCTGGTCTTCCTCACTCATTCATTCAAAAACTATTCATTGCCTTATATGATGCCATATTATTAATACTATATGACAAACTCTTTCTGGGTGCCAGGGACCCAGCAATAAATAAAAGTCCCTGCTCACATTCAAAAGGAATAAACAGGCAATATGTCTCCAGGAGGGCAAGGAGGTGTGCTGTCTTGCAGAGCCACCGGGAAAGGGGCAGAATGGAGGGAGGGAAGGAGGGAGCAGAGATCCGGAGGACGAATGCTTCTGGCCAGGAGAACAGTCACAGCAAAGGTCTGGAGGCCAGAGCAGGCTTGGCATTTATGAGAAACAGGAAGAAGATCACTGTGGCTGGAGACAAGGGGAAGAATGGATGAGGTAGAAGGGACCCTGATGGCATAGGGACTTTGGATTTTTGTCCGAGTGAGCTGAGAAGCCATTAGTGGCTTGACATGTGTGTGGGCCAATGTATAGGAAAGCACAAGGATCTGACGTCCATACGCATAAATATACACATGCCATCTCTGCGGAAAGATCCACTTAAAATACACAGGAATATATAGGGGAAAGTATGGTGCTTGATCTATCAGCTGGTGTACAGAAAGGGAAAAGCAGAAGATGCTGGGAGAAAAAGCAACATGGTAACTGGTTAAGTGACCATCAGACACCAATGTTAAGTATAAGAAGTGAAAGCCCAGGGGGAGTGGAAAACAGTCTCCTGTATGTGTGAAGAAAACAGCAGCTGAGTGCCAGGTGGTACTCCCAAAAGACCTAAAAATGTTCATTTCTCAAGGCAGAAGAGCCGCAGAGCCAGGGGATGTTGTCATTCTACTTGTCAAATGTTAGCAGCCAATTTCCAGGATTATTTTTCCATTATTGAGACATTTGGGAGTATATTCATCACCTACACTTTGGGATTGATTCCCTTAAATGTTTTTGAAACAATGGTGTGTATGGAAGGCTTATCAGTATTATTTTGTTTTACGCCTTTGGAAATGGTATTATTATTTGGCTTTAAGATAATCAAGCTGTTTTATTGTCGAAGAGAATAGCTGAGCTTTTTTGAGAAAGAGTACTCAGAAACTGGATTTCAGGACTTTGTAGGCTCAAAAGCAGCATATCAGAAGCCAGCAAGCTTATCCAAATGAGCATTTAGCTGGATCTTTTCAGGCAGTATTGTGCTCGTTTCTATGAAAAATGCATCCATCACATCCTCAACCTGAGGGCAAGGGATTAATAGTATAAGCCCCTGTGAAGAGGAGCCCTGCTTTGGGGGCAGTTTTACAGACTTTGAAAACAGACATCACCTACTCTTTTTCCAGACATCTTCATCCTAAGGCCAAAGCCAAGGTTGAACTGTGAAGCAATGGATTTGGGGTGCCCCTGTCTTGGGCTCCCTTTTTGACAAAGACTGGATGTCGATCTCTTTGCCTTCCAGTTCCCTCCTGGGTTCCCCAGGGAGTGAAACTCATGCACCCAGCTTCTGCATAAGGTGCTCTGCTTGTGCTATTTCTTATCACCTACACATTAACTCTGTAAGGTAGGCATAAAGCCCCCATTTTACGGAGGAGGAAACTGAGAGCTAAAGAGGTTACACTGAGCATGCCCCACTAAGCAGCTGACCTGAGGGACTCCAGAGCTCAAGGTCCCTCTCCGGTCTCCACCTGTCTGTCCAGAAACTTCTCCCTCCCCTCTCCCACATGGGGTAATATCTCCAAACTTGCCTGTCCCACGAGTCTCGGCTTTGCCCTTTTGCTCGTGTGTGGTTTTTAACTGTGAAGAGTGATGACTGGTAGACTAATGAATGAGGCCTCTGATCCTTTTTATCTCCCTAGTAATTTAACTCACTTTAATTGTAGCTTTTCGGTAGCAAGGTCTTAACTCAAAGAAATGGTTCTCCTAGTGAGGACTGGAGGCCCTGTGAAATGGTGTCAACACCACCTTCGCAAACCTGTGAGATGTTTGGGGTGAAAGTTTGGGGTATTTTCCAAAGTCCTACCATCTTTCTATGTAACATATAAGCACCAGTTGACCAAATGCTGGGGTATTAGTCAGGGTGGGCTTACTGCTGAAACAAAAACTCCCAAATCTCCACGGTAGGTAGAACAGAAAAAAGGATCATTTGTTGCTCATGCCATAGTCCAGTGTGATTGGAGAAGGTGGGAGGCTCTGCTCCATGCAGTCATTCAGGGACTCAGGTTCCTTCCTTTGGGCATCTCCCCCATCTTCTGGGGCCTCAGACTCTGTCTTTGTCCCTTCCATCATCTACATGTGACAGCAGGCAGGGGAGAGAGAGTGTGGAGGGTCACACAGGGTCTCAAGGGCCAGACCCACAGGAGGCAGACATCACTTCTGCCCACTTTCCATTGCTCAGAACTTTCCACTGGCCCACTATACTGTAAGATGGTATGAGGGGGCGGGGCTAGATAATATACCTGTCCCATGGGTTTGGGAAGACAATGGGTCATCTCTGCCCTGGACTCTCAGTTCCCCTTCCTTCCTCTTCTGGTTTGTTTCAGGAGCAGGACCTGGGCATATCACTTAAGAGCAGTCAGAGCTACTACCCTTTGACCATCGCTACATCTTGGAATTCCCCTCAAATATCTAAGAAACAGGCTGATGGCTCTAGTTTTCTTTATAATTAGCCTCAGGCTCACCTTTCTAGTGCCACACCAGGGACCAGAGGAAGGACTTCAACTCAGGTTTAACCTTACTTTGTGATCTCGATGCTCCTGGGTGTGTGGTGCCCAGTCCTGGGCCTTTTATCTGTCGAGGGTCTTGTCCTGCCCCCTCAGGAACCCTGACTCAGGGCTGCACCCCAACCCCACACTTTTGCTAGTTCTCTAAACACACTCACAAACAAAAGAAAAGAACACCCTTTTCTGGAAGAAGACTTCAAACATGTAGAAACAACCTTGAGTATTTACGAATAAAAGGGTGTGGACTCTTATCTAAAGCATTAACCTAGTGGAAGGTGCCGCTTTATTTAAAACATGACTGGGGAGAGGCAAGATCTTAACAATGGAATTCCATTCCCTTCCCAGAAGTAAGGTTGTGAAACTGGCCCCTGGTGATTAGGGGACTTCAGCACTCGGAAGCGTGGGGCGGGTGACCGATGTTCTTATATCCTGTGCTAGCAGTGACTTAGCCCATGTCAGCCCTCAGGAAGCCTGGGCCCCGTGGGAGGGCCTCTGGCTTCAGAAAAGACAGAGAGGACAAACTTACAGACCCTTTGGCCTCTTCTAAATATTAGTAACTTTTTAGATCTTAATTATAAGGAAGGAAGGAAGGAAGGAAGGATGGAAGGGAGGGAGGGAGGGGGAAGGCGGGAAGGAGGGAGGGAGGAGGGAAGGAGGGAGGGAAGGAGGGAAGGAAGGAAGGAAGGAGGGAAGGAAGGAAGGAAGGAAGGAAGGAAGGAAGGAAGGAAGGAAGGAAGGAAGGAAGGAAGGAAGGAAGGAAGGAAGGAGGGAAAATTGCCTTTTCCTCCAAGCTCGGCAGAACATTGTGGGCTGTGTGCTTGTCTCGGGGTTGCCACCTTGTATCAGGATGCTCAGAGCCGAGAGGCCAACTGGGAGTGTAATTGATTAGACGGGTTATTCAGCGTTCCACCAATGGGAGCTCTGTGTTAATTAGTGTTCTTTACAGTACAGCAGTAATACCTTAGGGTTGTGCAGGGGTTTATGGTGGACAAAAGATGCTTATGCCACTCTATCATTTGATCCCCACAGCAAAACATGAGGACACCGATTCCGGGCGGTGACTATCACAGTTGAACCCCTGATCCCAGGTTGAACCTTAGTCTTGGGACTTTTAATCCTCTGCTCCCCCTTCTTCCTCCTGCTCCATCTCTGGCCTGCCCATGATGAGGAGCCATATGGGATCCTGAAATGCCTTCTAGAATCATCCAAGCTAGATGTACCTCTTGGCACTGACCCCATGTTTTATGAAGCTCAAGTGAATCTTCCCTTGAGAGTGATGTGCTTAACACCAACCCTCAGAGGATCCATGCAAAAAAAAAAGGGGGTGGGTGCTAGTCAGTGTGTGGGGGAGACTCTGCCTGTTCCATCCACTGCTGGAGAGTCCAGTGCACCTTGGCATGACTGTGGCTCGGAGGAGCCTGCGGGGAAGAACTGTGTTGACCTTGGTTAACTGGTGACATCCCAAGCTCATTTTGCCATTGAACCTCTTTGCCCTGTCCCCTGCATAACACCTGTTACTGCTGCCCCTGTCTTCAAACCTGGATTCCTTCCTTCAAAATGATGTACAATTGAAAAGATACTGCCACTTTACTAGCATCCCAGCCAATCGTTAATAATTAGTCCAGTCCTTCATCATATTGTATGCGTGTCTCCCAGGGTGAGGCCATTCGGGTTTGTGGGCTTCCATCAGTCTTGTCAGGTTCCAAAAGCAGAAGTGGTTTCTATAGCTTCACCCTTTCGGGGATCTGAGATAATTGAGCTAAGAGACAATGTCTCTGTCTCTTTTGCTGGCACATACCTCTTGCTCTGAACCTCTTTCAAGGTATTCATGTAATATTGGATTTCCCTGAATTCCTAACCCATTTATGTATTCCTTTACCCTCACCTACTATTCTTC
Source organism: Mirza zaza (assembly GCA_008750895.1). Taxonomy (NCBI): domain Eukaryota; kingdom Metazoa; phylum Chordata; class Mammalia; order Primates; family Cheirogaleidae; genus Mirza; species Mirza zaza. The sequence goes on along the minus strand of VSMD01091182.1, from coordinate 15,085 downwards.
CTTCTCTTTACTTAATAACCTTTGCAAGGGGGACATTAGAATCGCCACTGTGCATCTGGCAGGAATACTAGTCTAGCGAGTACCACCTCCTCAGTCCTCTCCTATTCAGATAGGGGAAGGTTACATAGGTGCCACATTAGTGGGCCATTTTTACCCCCAGGCAATACAGCTGTTTGTTAACCCCGACTTTGCACAACTCACCTCTATCAGGCCCTTAGAAATTCCGCATAAGGCTTAAACACATAGTTACAGTTTCTTGCATAGGAATCATCCCTGCTTCCAGCACTTATAGTTGCAGCCCTGGTCCTAGAACCATTGCATCAGGTAGGGGAGAGAAAAAAAAAACTTGAGGTGATGTGGGAAAAGAAGAAATAAAAAAGCATAATCGTTGTATCAGCGCACTCCTCCCTTGGCAAGAATTACATAGTCATATCCGCATCCTCCCTTAGCCCCTCTTCCCCACATCAGCCAGAACAACAGAGAAAAATCTAGTGGGACACTCCTTTTGTCCAACTCATGCCCAGTGTGAGCACACACTCATGAAGGTGCATAAATACCCTTCATGCTTTTCTCTCTCCCCCGTCTTAGGCAACCAGTGTTCTAATAGTATCAAACTATTACTCTAAGGAGGATATCTGTGTTCCCATTGTTGGGCACTGTGGGCTATATAGTGTGTTCCTTGTTCTGAAGAAGTGACAGTTGGCCGTCCAAATCTGTGCAATACCTTCTGTCCTGTTTTTTTTTATGGCACTCTGAGCATTTACATCTTCCATCTGGTAATCAAAGCCCAGTCCGGAATTGGTGTCTATTCCTTCAAGACCCCTCTGTAGCCCACAAGGATGACCAGCATCAGCCCCACCGGCCAGCTGCACCTAGGGCTTTCCCACCAGGGACTTGGTCCCAGAGCCACCAGCAGTCTCTGTCTCTTTTGCAGGCACAGAGAGCAGTTCTTACTGGCGTTTTGTGCCTGAGAGGATGCAAGGGGAACACGTCTAGATTCAGCCGTCTCTGCACTGCTGCAGTTCCCCACGTTCACTCCTTTCATGGACCCAGGCGGCCGCCCCAAAGGAGTGTGCCAAAGTTCCACTTGGTGGTTCTAAGCACCTTCTGAGCCTGGAAGCGAGATCTTCTGATGGGCGTGGGCATGTCCTACTTCAAGCCACCCCTCAAATTTCCATAGGGCTGTGCCCCACATGGACGTCCCTTTGATAAGCCAGGTTTCCCCTGCCCTCATGCCTGAGTGTATGGCCAGGCCATTGGCCACTGCCCGTAAGTCAGTAAAAACCCAAACGCAGGGGCTTTTACCACTGTTCAATTCCTCCATCACTGCTAGGAAAACCGCATGCAAATCAACCCTCGGAGCTGATTTATTTTTACCTTTTTCAGCGAGAGTAGCAGCCTTCCAGAACAGGATGTTTTCCATTCCCCTTGGAAGTGCCATCCACAAACCCAACAGCTCTTTGTTGCGGAGTCGAGAGCTGTTTCTAGGGCACTGTCTGAGTGTCGACGGGATCCAGCAGCAGTTCCACAGTCAGTCCTAGGGGACTGACTTCTGCTCCCCAGGTAGCAGGATCCTGTATAAACCATTTGCATTTTGTTACGAAACTCTTCTGGGCACTGCCATCCCCATTAGCATGTTTCTCTGGCATCTCCTGAGACAGTATGGCTATTGCAGGTGTCAAGATCATGCTATCGGCTGGGCGCGGTGGCTCACGCCTGTAATGCTAGCACTCTGGGAGGCTGAGGTGGGTGGATCCTTTGAGTTCAGGAGTTCGAGACCAGCCTGAGCAAGAGCGAGACCCCATCTCTACTAAAAAAAAAATAGAAAGAAATTGGCTAGACAACTAAAAAAAAAAAAAAATATATATATATGTATATATATGTGTGTATATATATGTGTATATATGTGTATATATATGTATATATGTGTATATATATGTGTATATATATGTGTGTGTATATATATGTGTATATATATATATGTATATATATATGTGTGTGTGTATATATATATATATATTTAGCCAGGAATAGTGATGCATGCCTGTAGTCCAAGCTACTCGGGAGGCTTAGGAAGGAGGATCGCTTGAGCTCAGGAGAGTGGTTGCTGTGAGCTAGGCTGACACCACAGCACTCTAGCCCAGGCAACAGAGTGAGACTCTGCCCTCCCCCCCCCAAAAAAAAAAAAATCACACTATGTCCTTCAATCAGGTGGGTATCTTCAGTTAATGCCTATAACAAGGGAGTAAATGCCCCTCAAGTGGAAATTCTCTCCAAAGTCCCATAGGCATCGCTAGGAGCCACTCCTAGGCCTTTGCCATAAACACTCCACAGAGAGCAATGGGGGAGAACCCGTCCCCATCCTCCCTCCAGCTTCTACTCTGCACTTACAGGCTCCAGCAATCTACCTGTTCCCATTTAGCATGTCCAGTTAATGTTGCTTGAGGAGCAGATTGACACGCCTTCTGTTTTACAATACTAGGTTGGAGGATGTCTCCCAGCCAGATACAATGTCCCTTCCTATAACATAGTCAGGTTAAAGAGACACAACCACTTCACATGAAGCATGTTCAAATGCACCAACTTTCATAATCCCACCAACCCTCACATTTTTATGTTCTAGTCCCAGGAACTTGTCTTCTCCACACCCAGACCGTTCTACCATCTCTTTGGGACCCCAGCAGGGAGTTGAGCCAAGGGACCCTGACTTTTCTTCAGTCTTTATTGTGATTAACCTGCCTTGAGTTGTTGGTCAGCTTTCTCATTTAATCTCTGCCTTCTGACTCTCAGACTTTCTCCAAATGGGGGTAAATCCAGCAAACCTGTTTGGAGCTCCTTAATGTTGGGCAACCAGCAGGGACTCCCTTTGGGCCACCCAGCCTTCTATAGTGTTGCATTGACCTTTGTTTTAACCCCATCCATGTGCATTCTGTTTCTTAATAATCATCTGAAGATTTCTACCCTCCTAGAACAAGCCCTAGGATTCTCCTCTTTCTTTTTCCTCTTAGTTTCACCTTTATCAATGTTTTCTTCATTTACCTTATTTCTTAATAACTGTTTAAAGATTTCCACCTTCCTGGGATGAGTCCTGAATTGGGCCATTTTGCCTTGCTTTAAAGGAATACCTGAGACTGGGCGATTTATAAAGAAAAGAGGTTTATTTGGCTGGCGGTTCTGCTTCTGTTCCAGGAGCGTGGTGGCAGCATCTGCTGCTGCTGGGGACTGCAGGGAGCGTCCAATTAAAGCGGAAGGTGAATGGGCAGCAGGTGTCACATGGCAAGAGCAGAAGCAAGAGAAGGAGGACGTGGCACCAGGCTCCTTTAAACAACCAGCTTTCCCATGAACCAACAGAAAGGGAGAATTCACTCCTCATCTCTGGGAGGGCACTTAGCCCTTCTTGAGGGATCTGCCCCCATGTCCCAAACACCTCCCACTAGGCCCCCCTCCAACACTGGGGATGGACTTTCAACATGAGATTTGGGGTATCCAAGCATCCAAACTGTACCAAGTCCTTTGACTCTCCCTTCCGCCTTTCCGCATGCTCTTGTTAATTACCCTAATGCTTTTATTAGCATCTATAAGACCCATGAGAGGAAGCTAAGGCAGCAAATTTGATAAGGCTTCTCTGACCGTAGCTTGATTTTGCAGCAGGAAGATTAAATGAGATGCCCATGCAAATGGGGCCCCCGTAACCACAACACATACCATGACCTGGGTAACAGGCACATTCAGTGGGTGAACATCCCAGCCATCATAAAACCAGTCCTGCAAAGCTTGTATACGAAGCATAACAGCTGCTGCATCAGGGGCACTCACTTGGCATTTATAGGTGGAGCTGGGCAGTCCCCCTTTTCAGGGTAAACAGATCTTACAGTAACTTTTATCCAGGCCACTTGGCTGTTCCCTGAGGAATAACCTCCTGTGTATCTAGATCGTGCATAGCCATTCGTCATTGCTCCGGGGTGAGCTGTGTATCCCGCGGCAACCCAGACATGCTCTTCCCCTCTGCACCATTTAAAGACAAAGATACTGCCCCTAAATTAGTTACTCCCTCAGTCCATTTTATTAATAGCAAAGGTTCCTCAGGGAGCTGCTGAAATAGTTTTACAAAAGGAAACAATTCCTTTACATTATACCCTCTGGTTTCAATAGTTATTTGGTTTTTCCTTTCCCCCACATTGACTGTGTTCTTGGTAACCACAGGTCTTAGAGGTATTTTTTGTTGTCTCTTTCAAAAGTTTTCCCATGGAGGTCAACTTTGAGGCTAGTGGCCAAAGCTCTGACTCACTGAAATCTAAGCTTAGTGTAACATCAAGGTTGGACCCAGGATTCTCTTTTAATTTCATTTTAGTTATTACAGATAACAAAAACCAAGGGATTGAATATTTTGCTTCTTTATTATTATTAATAGTTTGCATTTCCTTATGCGTCCAGTGAACCAACTCCCTGGGAGTTGGATCCATCTCTAAATTCCACTGCTAACTTTCCTTTAGTAACTGAGCATGGCACAGCTGTGGCTTCATACTGTGGGTGACCACGTGGCCACCCAGGAACCAAAGGTTCCTCATCCTCCACCCTTTCATCCTTTTTCTTCCCAAAGCACATGTATCTGTGAGCCATGGCTGTTCTAGCAAATCCCAATTGTGTGGGAAAAAACACGCACAAACTCAAAGTGCTTTTTCTATTCTCTCTCTCGCCAACACGACAATCAACACAGAAGACTTGTGTGACCAAAGGTGTGGGGCTTTCTCCCCACCAACAAGCTTCTGTGCCCCCCTAGGGTGCACCACCCTCTGGGAACCTCCCTGTGTTCAGCTATCCGGAAGCTCTCTGAACCCAGTCCTTCTGGTTGTTTATGGAAGCTTCATTGCCTGATGTGATTGATTAAACCATTGACTATTGGCCATCAACCTAACCATCAGCCCCTCTCCCCTCCCTGGAGGTTGAGGCTTAGGCTGAAAGTCCTAACCCTCTAATCCTGCCTTGATCTTTCAGGAGGTCAGTCCCCATCCTGAAGCTACCTAGGGGCTGCCAGTCATCAGTCGACTCAGCGTACAAAAAGATATCACATTGGAGATTCTAAGGATGCTAGGAGTTACATACCAGGAAACAGGGTTGAAGATCAAATCTATATTTCACAATATCACAGTCCTATGGCACACTTTGGGGCACACCCTGAATCTTTGAGCATCAGTTATTGACATCATTCTGGTCATTATCTCATCGCTGGATTATTTGTATATAAATGAATTTTCACTGTAAAGATGATGGTGATGATGACCCCAAGAATGACTTCCCTGGTCTTTCTCAGGACAGAGGAGAGCTCCTGCCACTCTGAGGGGTTCATTGTGTATGAACGCTTTATCTACATTTTAAAAAGGAAAATGTAAAAAAAATTCTATCCGAACTTTTCTAAGATTTGCTCAACCCAAGCCTTTCAGGACATTCCTTTGAGGAAGGTTCTAGCCATGGTGGTAGCTGCAGGAGCTTCGTCTGATACACAGTGGGGGTATCCACCAGGGAAGAGAGTGTCTTGAAGTTAAACGTGAGCTGTACTATGGGCCCCTGAGCTACATGAAGCTGATGAAGAGGGTACACCCTCCCCAAACCCCTCCCCACCAGTTTAACAAGGATCAACAGAGCATCTCCAGGCTCAACTGGACTCCAAAGACTAATTTCTTAATAGAGTGTGCACTTCTGTCTTCTGTCTTCTTCTTCTTTTTTTTTTTGAGACCGAGTCTTACTCTGTCGCCCTGGCTAGAGTGCCATGGCATCAGCCTCACTCACACCAACCTCAAAGTCCTGGGCTCAAGCAATCCTCCTGCTTCAGCCTCCCAAGTAGCTGGGAGTACAGGCATGCACCACCGTGCCCGGCTAATTTTTTCTATATATTTTTAGTTATTCAGCTAATTTATTTCTATTTTTAGTAGAGATGGGGTCTCACTCTTGCTCAGAGCTGGTCTTGAATTCCTGAGCTCAAATGATCCACCCACCTCGGCCTCCCAGAGTGCTAGGATTACAGGCGTGAGCACTTCGCCCGGCCTCACTTCTGTCTTCTTAGGGATAGTAAATACTTGGCCACAAATAGAGTTAGATTGTAAAAGCTCTGGCTGAGACTATTAAGAAATGAGGTGTTTTTGACTGGTCCTACATGATGGAGAAATTGATCCAGAGAGAACCATTCATAAAAAGCTGCATTAGTAGTTGTTCTTTAAAAAGGATCTCTTTTGAAGCAGTCAAAAATCCAAGGTGTGGGGAAGCTGAGCGCTGTGTTCACTCCCCCAACACATTGTGCTTGCCCACCAGGATGAGCACGCTGGAAAGGGCATCAGACTAGGAATGGCTCATCTGTCGTCTGCCTTTTGCTCAAGGACACCTTGGCAGTAGGCTCCTGCTCCAGCCACTCCTACCTTCTTCCTGGGAAACACCTGGCCCAGAGGGCATGTTCACTCTCAGTCCTGGCATCCTCATTTCCGGCAACCTTCTCCACCTACTCTTTATACGCTCTTCCATGGCCACTTTTGGACTCTTCCATCACCTGCAACTGTTCCACCTTGAAATCCCTATCCAGACAACTCATAGGCACAGCCTGCTGCCTCTCCAGGTTGCCCTGTGATCGCCCCAGTCAGACCTTGCTGCTCTCAGCAGGACCTGTGGTCCCATGGACCCGCCCCTCTCCTGCACTCATTTATTTCCTCATATTTAGCTTGGGTCCCACGATCCATCGTTTTGAGCAGTCTCTTGGCAGTACCCACTTGCACATTTGTTGGACCACAGCCCACAGTAGGAAATACACTTTGTGCATGACCTAGGGCTCACCTGCATATATGCTTATATATACACACACATATGTGCGTAGGCCTCTCCCAACTTTAACCCAATCATAATTATTTAAAAATCTCTCCCTGAACATCAGCTTGTACAGCTCTGGCCCTGTTGCTCTCATCTTTATCAGGCTGTCACAACAGTCATCTGTATCAGTCAACTGTATTGGTTTCCTATTGCTGCTGCAACAAATTATCACAAACTTGGTGACTTCAAACAGCACAAATGTATTCTCTTATAGTCCCAGAGGTTGAAAACGAAGTGTGAGCCGGGCTGCGTTTCTTTTGGAGGCCTCAGGGCAGAATCCGTCTCCTTGCCTTTTCCAGTTTCTGAAGGTGGCCTGCGTTCTTGGGCTCAGGCTGCACTGCTCCAGTGGCTGGCTCCTTCCATTGTCACACCTCCTTTCTCTGACTTTGAACCTTTTGCCTCTTAAGGACCCTTTGATTGTATCAGGCCTCCCAGATAATCCCCGAGAGTCTCTCCATCTCAAAATCCTTCAGCACATCTGCAAAGTCCCTTTTGCAGTATAAGGTGACATAATCACAAAGTCCTGGGGATTAAGGCCCAAGGACATCTTTAGCGGTCATTATGCTGCCTGCCACATGAACCAGCTTTGATTTTCTCAACTTCCACTCACTTTCCAACCTCTTACAGGCTTGCGTCCTCATTCACCGTCCCAAATGGCCTCAAAATGGTCCCTGCTGACCTCCATGTTGCTGACACCAATGGGTAGTTTCAGTTGTCCTTCTTCCTGAACTCTTGGCACGGTAGGCCAAGATGAAGGAGGCACAACAGGAAGGCACCTGTGGAGGACCAGAGCATGCGGGGTGATGGCGTGTGCTCATGAGCACCCCCTGCTGTGATGCTGGGCCCTGTCCCAGTGGCACTGTGTCTGGCTGCAGAAGAAAGCGTTCCACGCTCCCCTTGCTCCATAAATCTCCCAAGGCTCTGCGGTGTCTAGACTGACTTTCTGCATTTGTTTAAAAGTATCTGTCAGGGCCGGGCGCGGTGGCTCACGCCTGTAATCCTAGCACTCTGGGAGGCCGAGGCAGGCGGATTACTCGAGGTCAGGAGTTCGAAACCAGCCTGAGCAAGAGTGAGACCCCGCCTCTACTATAAAAAATAGAAAGAAATTAATTGGCCAACTAATATATATATAGAAAAAATTAGCTGGGCATGATGGCACATGCCTGTAGTCCCAGCTACTTGGGAGGCTGAGGCAGTAGGATTGCTTGAGCCCAGGAGTTTGAGGTTGCTGTGAGCTAAGCTGATGCCACGGCACTCAGTCTAGCCCGGGCAACAAAGTGAGACTCTGTCTCAAAAAAAAAAGATATTTAAAAATCTTAAAAAAAAAAAAAAGTATCTGTCAGATAACTTCAGGTGAAGTTCTTTTAAAAAAACCACTTCTACTTACAAATCCAAAGTGGGTAGCTGGGTGAACTTTCACAAAGTAAAGCATGTGCCCATTGCTCAGATGAAGGACCGGAGCATTGCTTGCTCACCTGAACGCCACCCCTGTTCTAAGTACAGGGGTAGCAGCCTGGGGCACTTCTGGGTGACATAGGGGTGGCATCATCGTGACCCTGAGTTCCCTGGGGCAGAGCGTCACTCAGAACAGTTGCTGGGATCCCACAAAGGAAGCTGGCATTTCCAGGATCCATGGCTTTATCAGGGCCCACCGTGTGCCCAGCAGGAAGACACTGACCCACAGCCCTGGGCCATGGAGGGGTCTCAGGCCAGCCTCGCTCCGAGTCTGGCAGGTGCAGTGTGACAGTGATCATGTTCCAACAAGCGGGACTCTGACCTACACTCTGGTGTCTGATGTCCATCTTGCTGCTGGAGTCAGATTTTAGTGAGCTTAGGGTAGCTGGTTTCTTGGCCACTCTTCTGATGGTTTTCAAAGATGGGAAAGAAGGGGTTTCGGCAAGAGAGCTGGAGTGTGGGTGAGGGGTGTGGGTGAGGGGTGCCGGGAGCGTGTGCAGCCGTCCTCCCCAGAGTACTGTGAGTGGAGGGTGTGAGGCCCCGGGTGGCCCTCTCCTCCCTCTCGCTGCAAGTCTCAGGGAAGCCGGGGAGCTGGACTGGGCACTTCTTTCCGTGTGAGAGGATTTTGAGACCTAAACAGGACTAACTCAAGCACAGACCGGCGGCGTGTGGGAACTGGGGAGCCCCGAAGCGTCCTCCTTCATGCCACCCTCCCTCTTGGAGGCCGAGGCTGCCAAACCCGCCCCCGCACACCTCAGCAGGAAGGCCCTGGCGGCCCTCCCAGCTGCTTCCTGTGACCTCGAGGGTGTGAGGAGGAGGAAGGGAATCTACATTCAGGCGAGCCTGCCTTCCTCCCCTCTGAGGAGCAGTGCAGCCCCCGGGCCTGCCAGGCCTCAGAGCTTCTCAGAGCCAGGCGCGGCGACCCCCTGCAACCTGCCTGAGAAGTGGCCGGGGAGCCTGGGACTGGCGGCCCAGCCTATTTCCTGTGGCCGCTTCCACAAGTTTCCAAAACCTGCGGGGCTGAAAACAACAGGAACTCATTCTCTCGCAGTTCTGGAGACCAGAAAGCTGAAATCAAGGTGTCGGCAGGGCCTCGCTGTCTCTGAAGGTTCCGGGGAGGAATCCTTCCGGGCCTTGCCCAGCCTCTGGTCGTGGCCGGCAGTCTCGGCTCAGAGCTGCACATGGCTGTCTTCCCTCTGTGTGTCTTCTCCTGTCCTCGGAAGGACACCGGTCATATGGTATTAAGGGTCCACTTTACTCCGGGGTGACCTCATTTGTAACTAATGACATCTGCAAATAATGAGGTCACATTCTGGGGTTCCTGGTCAATGTAAGTTAGCGGGGGACACTGTTCAACCCGCCACAAAGCCCCACCATCACCCCCCACTCGCCACACACACACACACACACCTCAGAGCACGTGTCTACTCAGCACAGGGTGCCCTGCCTGGCTTTCCTTTCCAGGGTGAGGCAGGCCCAGGGGTGGTTTCCAGAATAAAACCGCGTCCGTCACTCCGGGAAGGCATGGCCTCACGAGTGGGAGATCAGCAAACCCAAGTCTCCCTCAGGACGGGCACGCACACGCCCAGGGGACTACCCACTCAGAATTTTTTCCTCTTTAGAGAGGCACTTCAGGACTGCTTGGCTCCTGGCCAATCCCCTAGTGCACCTTGAAGGGGAATGAGCCCCCCGGACATCCCAGTGGGCCACCCCAGGCCTGGGGTTCTGGCATCTTCTCCTGCAGCCCCTACTCGGGGCCTGGTCTGGTGGCCTCTCCACCAGAGCTTCCAGCAAGGCCCCGCATCCCCCCTTTTCCTGCCTGAGCAGCCCCCGTCCCTGAACCTGTGAGGGAGTGGTGGGTTCCTGGGCCTCTTGTAACCCGGCTGAATATTTTCCAGGTTACCTAACCAAACTCCTGCAAAACCACACCGCCTATGCCTGTGACGGGGACCACTTGAACCTACAGTGCCCTCGGCATTCTACGATAAGTGTCCAATCGGCATTTTACGGGCAAGATTACCAAATGTGTAATTCCCAGCAGCCTGCCTCCCAGAGGGAAGACAGCTTAACCTGTGTGGCACCCACCACCTTTCAGGTATTGCCTTTTGTAGATGTGCTACGATGATAAAATGGTCTCTGCACACTCTCTCTTTTTCTCTCTGTATATACATTTGTGAATATATAGTTCTCTCCAGGCAAAACTGATCCATGAAAATACCCCTTTATACAACCATCAGTTTTGCAGGTGAGCTCTTATTTGCTTCTCAAAAGGATCCTCTACCAAACCAGTTTAAATAGAGTTGCTTCCTATTTAAATAGAGAGCTCCCTTAGTGCACCTGCACTATGAATTTCTTCTTGGGCCAACTCCTTACTGCAGTCGAGCAAAGTACAACCATGCTGGGCTTCGGCCTCTGGGCCCACATCTCCCATAAATGCCCCAGTAGGAGAGGAAAGCTGTGGATTCTTTAATGGAAACCGCAGGTATCTCTACCAGGCAGATGTTTGAGGTCATGACCCACTTCTTAGAAAATGTACTCGAGCAAGGGCAATATCTATAATGGTCTTTTGCTTTTTTATGGTTTGCTTCTCCAATCGTAGATAAATCACATTTTTTGATTCTTGTTTGGAGCTATTTTGGGTGGCCTCTGCTGAATTCATCTTTCTACTGGATAGTGCCAGGAATGGGGTGGGAGGGAGGGGCACTACATTCTTTTTGTGGTTGGCATATTTAGGGAAAGATTTGGTATTGTTGAAGGTGAAAACTAGTATTTCAGTGATGGTTTTAGACTATTCATGGCTTTCAGTTAGGTAAGCAACTTCTACCCCACCATCCCTGGCCCCTCGACATTTATAACTAGTCGGTCACGATCAATAACCATGTCACTTGGCCTTGGATTTGTTTTAATGCCTCCCTGGTTCCATGAGTGTGTGTATGGCAGGGAGTTTAGAGCACGGGGCACATTAGAAGTCAGTTTGATTTTTGTCAGCCATAGGCAATGTGGACAAAGATATTATAGAGAAAAATGGTTGAAATTTTTTAAAAAGATAAATTTACTAAGGAAGACTAAGGAGACATAGAATTAGCTTTAGTGCTACATGGCTCTCCCTAAGGCCCAAAAAGGAGAAACAAAAATAATATGATGATGTCAGGATTTTTCTATTTCTCACACTATTTATTGCTTCCATTCCAACCATTGTTGTGTTTGTATAGCCTTGTGATTGGCAAACACTGGCCAAGTAGCCAAAAAGAATGTGTTTGAATCAATCCCCTCGATGTGTTTTCCAACCCCCCCAGGAGAGATAGTTTTTTGGGGAGGCAAGGAGTTGCTTTCCTTGTGTGCCTCACTGTCTTAGGATGTTTCGTGTTGCTATTATGGAATACCTGAGACTGGGTAGTTTATAAAGAATAGAAGTTTGTTTCTCATGGTTCTGGAGGATGGGAAGTCCAAGGTCAAGGCGCTGTTTGGTGTCTGGTGAGGGCCCCGTCTCAGCTTCCAGGATAGCACTGTGAATGCTGCATCCTTCTTGGGGGCAGTGGGGGTGCCAGTCGTCACGTGGCAGACAAGTAGAAGGGGCAAGGGAAGGAGGTAGGGGGCAAACTTGCCCTTTTATAGCGAGTCTACACCCACTATAACAACCTACCCCGCCATAACAGCATTAATCCATCCAAGAGGGTGGAGCCTTCATGGCCTAATTGTTTCTTAAAGTCCCCACCTCCCAATACTGTTACAGTGGCAATTAAATTTCAACGTGAGTTTTGGAGAGGACAAACATTTCCATCACAGCACCCACCCCACCCCCAATTCTCCTCCTTGGTGCCATGTCCCTCTTGGCCCACCCCCATTCCTCACCCGTCCCTGGCTCCCAGGCCATCTGCTGCCTTCCTTGGCTCATGAAAAGAACATTGGCCATTGCCAAAAGGGTGGAAGTGCCTACTTTGTGCAAGTATGAACTGTTGGCACACTGGAGTCCCGAAGCATGGGCACCACCTGCGCCCTCACTCAGGTACCTGCCTCTACCAGGTACCCCCGAGGGAAGAGTATGTTCCCTAACCAGGCTGACAAGTTAGCGTTTGTGAACACAGTTCTGATGTTGCTCAGTGGGTTTGTTTGCCAGAAACATCCCCATGCACATCTCTTTCAGCTAGAGATCAAGAGATCCTTTACTTTGTGTCTTTTAAGCTTCCCTTGGAACTGAGGCAAGGTGCTCCCTCGGAGGGAGGTTGCTTAAGGTAGGGAGAGAACACGTTCACACAGGAGACTGCAGCTGCCCAGCCCCTGAGTGAATGTCCAAGGAAGCCCCCCTCTCTGCATCTGTCAGCTCTTAACACAGTTTGGAAGTAGCCCTGCCCTGGGCTACTGAGGGCTGAGTGACATCTGAGGGCTGAGTCATTTCACGGTGACCTTGGCCACACCAACGTGCTCAGTCATCTGAAACCCGCACCTCCTGGTGGGGAAGGTTCCAGGGGTTTCCCTGGATTGATGTATTTTCCCTGATTGATGTATTTCTGCCAGGACCCGGAGGTGACAGGTGACACCCGGTAGGGCTGTCACTGTGCATGGAAGTATTCCGTGAGGAGAACATGGCCACTCAGAAAGGCTCGTGAATCTGCACTAAAGTTTAAATTCAGGCCTAAAGTAACAAGTAGATTCTTGGGAACTTTTTTTAAAAAATTATTTCTTACATACTTGGTGTCCTTGTCACCAGAACCAAGTCCAGGACCTCAGTGTTTATCGCGGGCATGGCTCATTCCATTTGGGAACTGAGACTTGAAAGTACAGCGACAAAATTCGGCCTTCGTCCAGCCTGGGGGAGGGAGGAACTCTGTGAGGCTCTTTGGGGCAGATTCATTAACAAATCAGGGAGTTTCCTGGAAAAAAAATTGGAGAGGGGAGAGAAAAAGAGAGAGATTGAGATTTGAAGGGAAGCAGAAAGTATGAGTACTCCAGTAAGAAAATGGTTCACCGCGGGAGGAAGAGGCGCTGTACTCTCGAGTTTGGTGAGGGCAGGGAGCAGCTTTTTAATTTTTATTTGCTGGCCTGGGTAACGGGTTCCCCCAGGGCCTCCCCAAATGCCCATCTCCCCTGTGGCCCGTGTAGGGCTGTTTCTAAGGACAAGGAGCCAGGACTGTGATTTCTGACGGCTGAGGCTCTCAGCTTGAAGCAAGGGACACCTCCTCGAAGGGGACCTCGAATTCCCCGGCAGCCAGACTCTTGAAGACACTCTGGAGCCCCAGCAATGGGCCTTTGCTGAGAGTGTGAGCAGCAAGCGGCGCGGATGGTGGTGGATCGGGGGCCGGTTCTCTGATGGGGCCTGGTGCTGCTGGGTCAGTCTCCTCCTCTGGGAAAGAGGAGAGGGCCAGGAAGCCAACCGATCACCCGCCTGCGTGCACTTTGGCCTAATACGCGGGCGCAGGCCACCACGCGCCCCCGCCGGGCCCTCACAAAGCCCAGGGCAGCCCAGGCTGGGGGTCCGGCGGACACTGCGAGGTGCGGTTTTCAAGCCTGTCCCTTTTCTACCCCCTCATTCTAGAAGGTGTTGGACGAATGCCAGAACCAGCGAGCCTGCCACCTCCTGGTCAATAGCCGTGTTTTTGGACCTGACCTTTGTCCAGGAAGCAGTAAATACCTCCTGGTCTCCTTTAAATGCCAACCTAGTAAGTAACTTCCGAGGGGGACAGTGTGTTTGGGGTTCGGTTCCCTGTTTCATTCACGCTCCAGGTGAAAATTCCCTGTGGTCTGAGTTTGTCCGACTTTGAAACTCTCGTTAATAGGAACGTCAAGCCTCTTCCTACCCAGGTTTTTAGAGAGAGAGAGAGAATGCATGAATTCACATAAATGCCTGAATTTTAAAAATCCTTCCTAATATAAAAAAAGTCAGTTGCATCGATGCTGAAAATATCAGGAGTGGCGAGAGACTACGATGTCTAGTCCTTAAAATTGTGCTTGTCAGAGGCCGTCCTGTGCAGAGTCTGATCCCGGCCAAAGCGTTGCCTGTTTTCCTTGAGGACAAGTGGCCCAGTTGCCACCTGAGCCCGTCGCTTCAGATCTTTGTGAACTGGCTACTCCCACTCTCACCCGTGGCGGGGGTCCTTTAGCCGAGTGTCCCCAGGAGAATGAGGACACGGCTGGAGCCGCCTCTTTTATTAGGATTCTTGTTCCGTTCCCCATTGACTTTTGCCATTTCTAATGCACATCGGTTTTGCGATCAGCCCATTGCTGGCCAAAAATAATTGCTCTTCAGCAGGTGTGTCACACTTCCAGGTGCAGAAGGTCTGCTTAGAAGAAACCAAAGGGTATTATAGCATTAGAGGTTCTCGGGCAACTTGTTGCAAAGAAATGATAGCAACATGTTTACCTAAAACGTAAGGAATAAGGATTTTTAAATTGCCCCCCTGCCGCCCCGCACAACCGTTTTTACTTTTTGCACTTTGCTCCCTGTTGGTTCCTGCCCTGGAGCCCAGCTTTCCCCGAGACACTGGTGGCCTAGGTGCTGGAGGTGGGGAGCTGTCATCCGGCCACATTCTCAGGTGTACCCCTGGGGAGAAAGCCCTGGATCCCTTCTCTCGACCCCGTTCCCTGCCAGAGCCCCGACAGCGGGTCTGCCTCTGTGGGGCTCTGCACCAACCCTGCATGTGCAAACAGGCTCACACAGTCACTCTCGCACACCCGCACCACACACCCGCACCACACACCCGCACCACACACCCGCACCACACACCCGCACCACACACCCGCACCACACACCCGCACCCACACACCCGCACCACACACCCAC